>JAIFAC010000253.1:0-135792 GCA_026545765.1 Plantago major | reverse complement strand
AGCCTTTAGCTTTGTTTTACGAGTTGTTTCACGAGAATCATTCATTTTGTTCTACGAAAACCCACTTGGTTCCGATTCTTGAGATATTCATGTAACAATGGAACCCGGTTTCGAGACTTTGTTTCTCTCGAATTGAGTTCCAGCTCTTCTTGCATTAGCGAGAAGATCCAATCTTGATCCTTTAATGCTTCTTCTATAGTCTTTGATTCAATGTTTGAGATGAAACATCCATAGAAGACAATTGCATTTTAACCGACAATTGCTCTTCAGATTTCTAACTCCTTGGTCTATGGGACGATCACATCCTTTAACTTGAGAGATGATTTTACTTATCCATTTCATAATGGGTTTTGAACTAGTAGGGATCAATATCATTTTGATTTGAATGTGAATCAATATGATCTTGATATAACCTTTATCGCGATGTCGAGATATCCGACACATGGAAAATGCCTTGGATATCTGGCAACGCACTTTTTAGGTGTTGGAGATATCGAGAGACTTGCATTTCAACAATCTTCCGTTTTCGGATACCTCTTCATGATGAAAGGGTTCTCGATAACACATGTCAAATTTACAGATTCTCGCGGAAATTCTTCATCATGTCTTAGAGTCAATCTGGTTGTTACCAAGCATAAGGTTGCTTTTCAAAATAAGTCAGAACTAAGTCCCCACTCTATTTGAATGATAGAATTGTTTCCTTCGAGGATCCTTTTTGAGAATCTTTAATCATTAGTTCTTTGAACTCCCGAGAATCATCATTCAAGAGTACTTTCTTATTTTCTTCACAGAACACTTTCTTACATGAAACAGATTCTTCGATTTTTGTGTTCTTTTGTTGTATGATTCTGTAGGTTTGCTATTAAGAAGAATAACCAAAATACTCCTTCATCGCCTTTGGTTGAAATGTTCTCAAGTATTCTTTTCCATTGTTAAAGCGAAACGTATCTGACGAAACCAAACACCTTGTAGATGTTTGAAGTACTGAGGGGTACTGGCTGAAAAGCTTCGGAAGGAGTTTTGTCATGGTGTTTGTTAATCCCGACATCTATTTTGAGTGCTTAGCATCTTTGTGTTCTAAGCTTGACCCGATAGATTTTTGACTTATTCCCGTTAATAAATGTCGACAAGCATTGTTCTTCTTGCTTTCTTCGAGTCCTATTCTTTCTTTCAATGCCAACACTTACCATTTTTATTGTGGTGTCCTTACGGAAAGATAGTTGATGTTGTATGTACTAGTGAAATGCAACTCTTTGATGTCTCTTGGTTCTGCGAACTTCAGAGTACCATGAGTGCATTACGATTCTGAGATACCTTGTCATTTTTTCATGACTTGAGCTTATTAGACCGCCAAGTTGGGTATCTCAACCGCACGCATCGATTTGTGTTGCGAAAATGACAGCCAAGTAGATCTTGAGCGTAATCATCAACAACAACAGGACCATACTTTACTTTCACTGCATAACAATTCTTTGAGGATTCAAAGCAGTTCCATAATAGTAACATTTTGCGTTGACCTTTCAGCTTTGAAATGTCTAGTTTTAGACTTGAAAGATGTTTTGGATTGTTTTTTCCCATTTGACCGAATGGCTGACGCATACACCTTCTTTTCTATATGCCATTTTTGGGTAAACCAACCACCCGACTCTTTCTTGGCTAGCTTGATTCGGAGTTTTGAGAATTAGTGACTCGTTTCTTTTTATCACCATGGCAATTTTCTTCGCCGGAGGTGTGTCCAGTTGACTCACCATGAGACATTCTTGAGGTTGTTAGCGGATACCCGTTAGCAACATAAAAGATTTCCTTTCGCCTTGCCAACCAAATATGCTGTCTGCTTTGACTCATTGTGATCACTTTATAGTTTTGACTTGATCGTACGACGGTGTGCCCTTTGTCATGGTTAGTTGACTCATGCTTAGGAGATTATATTTCAATCCTTTACATGAAGTACTTGGAGAGATTGTAAGGAGCTCCAAAATTCAAATTACCAAAACCTATGGTTGGATTTTCATCTCCTCATAAACACGATAATTGGTCCATCATTGCAATTTTAGTAGTCGATCAGTTTGCTTTGTCTCTGCATGCATTATGCTTCCCACATCCACTATCAAATGCCACTTTGAATTAGTCTTTAGAGTATTACGCACAAATAGGAAGCAGGATTAGGTTCTCATACCAACAATGGAACCATCTGGACTAAAGAATCTTCAGTGGAATCCATTTTGAATGAATTTCTTAGGAACATTCTTTTGTCTAACGAACATAAGGAGGAATCTAGTTAAATGATTAGTATCATTGTTGTTAAGAACTATTTTCTTCCTTGGTGTGTTCCTTGGTGCTCCATTCGGATACTGTCGGGTTTACAGTACGCTTCCAACAAACTTAGCTTTCCTAGCGATTTCTTCTAGCCACAGCATTGATTTTCGTGACAGTTTATCTTCCACTTGATGTAGTTGTTGTGAGCAATTCAGCCTTTAACCATCGTTCTTGCTCTTGTTTGTATTCACGAGCAAGTTGTTTCCCGATGGCTATAGCGCTAATACCATTCCGAGCACGTCTTCATAAAGATCTCTTCTCGCGGCTTTGCTAATCTGGATGATCGATATTCTTTCGGAGAAAGAAAAGCGTGACATAGGAAAATTTATGCGACTCACAATTTTTCCTTTTTGAAGATATAACTTTGTGGGTGATTACACTTCTCGGTGTTATGTTTCTTTTCAGAACATTTCAATGGTTTTCCTTTGGACTTGTTTTTCCCACAAAGGCTTAGGTAGCATACCTTTCCTTTGTCAACAATCTTAGCTTTCGACGAATCTTAGATTGTTTGGAAATCACCTTCTTGAGCAGCGACAAATGTTCATCCTTCATTACTCTTATTGATTGGTGGGTATGCGTATTGTGTATCAACCAAGTCCTCTCTTTTGAAGGATCTCTTAAATAGATTGTACTTAAGAGTGTCACTAGCTTTGGCATAGATTGAAATGTAATTCTTTCTTTTTGAGTTCCTTATTCTAAAAAGATCTTCACATTTCTTTGAAGATTGTGCCAACTTCTTTATGTGACTTTTGGTCTGGAATATCTGAGCCTTGAGAAATGCATTTCGGCATCCTTTACTCGATATCTTGATTATTTGAGAATTTTCCTTTGAAGAGAATTCTTTTTCTTCTTCAAGGTTTTCGGCTCTATGGGACCATTAGAAATTCTCTTTGGTGAGATCAAGTTCTCTTTGAGTTTTCGGATCTTTGATTCCCTCTTCATACTTTCATAAGTATAACGAAGTATGTGTTACCTCATGACCCGTTAGACAGGTTCAATGTTGGAGATATCTGGAAAGATTTCTTGACCATTCCACACTTCTTTCTTCTTTTGCGAAAATCAATTACTTCATGAAGACACCGCATTTACGGAAGGCGGTGTGGAATCATCGAATCCTCATCCTCGAATCGATTCATATCTAGAGCATCCGGTTGGATTCCGAATCTTTTCCTTTCTTGATGAGCATAGCTCTCTGAATTCTTTGAAGATTCTTGTCTTGTCTTGTCTTTTGTCTTTAGTTCTTTGAAGCGGCAATCCTCTTGAAATGACCGGGTTTACAATGAAAGCAGATATACGTTTCGATTTACCTTCCTCGATACTTGATGCTACGAGCCGACTTGTTATTGAGCTTTGCATATTTTGTCTTGGTGGTAGTTTGAGCTAGATGCTTTTCCACTTCTCTTTGGCTTTCTTCTCTCAATTTCTCGTGACATATTTTCCATTGACAAGAGCATCCTCGGTCACCTCCTTTTTCTTCTTTTGGAAGTTCCTTGAGCAACTAGAGCAACATTACGCAACTTCTCGGTTGTTTGTTCTCTAGTTGTCTCATAGTCGACAATAGCAAGGTGAGAGAAAAGTTCCACAGAGTGATACTCGCATTCCTTGGTTAAAGTGAAAAACTTTGTGTGTTCCAGTTATGATTTAGACTTCTCACAATAGTCTTAATCTTTTACATTGGGTATATCTATTACTTTCACCAAGTGCCATGTACTCATAAGTGTCGTGAAATCTAGTTCTTCAAGAGTCTCGGTGGGACTTTGTTTGAAATTTTGGGTTTGAGCTTCAAAACTTGAACTTGTTTTCCTTGTTTTCTCCGTCTTGAAGCCTGATTTTTCAATGTTTGCCGGGCCACTTTTGCGTTTTTACACCCATAGTTTAGCTTGTATGTGCTGAGTGCGACGTATGATGATATTATGAGCGACCATCGATTCGATTTCTCATGGCATCTTCGAGTGTCGAGCTCTCTGGGCTTTGGTTACGTAAATAACTTGGTAGCGAGTCTCTTGGTTGACGCATGCATGCATGTGAAGACCCATCGCTTTGTTCTCTGTCTACCATTAGAAACCTCATGACTTTCTTGAGTTGTTGAATGACTATTGTGCCATTCTTTATTACTTGATCATTTAAATCCTTGATGGCTTCTAGGTTGAGCATCATGTTTTTCTTCCATTTTTCATAATTCTACGGCTTGAGAATTGGGCGTCACTTAAAGACATCCTGCGGCAAACACACTAAACAAACAAATCAAGTGTAGGTGAAAGCGGTTAGTGGGCACTTATATGGGATCTGAGTTGATGCGAAGGCTTGGGAACCTCTGCTCTGATACCACTTGTTGGTCGGATAACGGCAAGTAAAAGACTAGAGGGGGTGAATATTCTTTTAAAACTTTTGTCGATAAACGATTCTCGGATATCTGTGAAGATACTCGATACTTAATTCGGAAGAGAAGCGGAAGACTTTACATGATAAGGTACTTGCTCGACAAGATGAGTGTAAGTACTGCAAGATAAGTAAGCAAGTAATAAGCTGAAAGTAAATAACATGAGTCTTTTATAGTGGTATCTGAAGGTGGCATAATCCTTCAACTAATCCACTTCGGCCTTTCTCAGACCTAGAATCCACTAAGGCAGATAAATGATGTAGCCTTACAAATATCTTCTCTTGATTCCTAAATACACTAGGTTCTGACAAGTGTTCCCCACGAGTTATTCCTCGGCTTTCTGACCCAGTACTTCCATACTCATAAACCTTTTGAAATTTTCCTTAGTTTCCCAAACTAAGTACTTCATGTCTCAATAACCTTGAGATTATTCATAGTTTCCCCAAACTAAGTACTTCTACTCATGCTGCGATTAAGGTGTTGGTTAGAGTAAATTGTCGGTGAGCTTCTTTAATAACTTGTTCGGGTTATTGACATTTCTGTGAATCAAGTATACTTAATACACTTTGCAATGTATGGTATCTTGTTCTCTTGACCAAGTCTATAGTAAGTGTTCAAGAGAATGAAACTGGATATGAAATCTTAGTTCGACTCTTTCAAAATAACAATGCTAAGTGAAGGATCGGGACACTTAGAACTTTGATGCTACTTAGAATCAGAGCTTTGTCGCCTTGCAGAAAGTTTGAAGGTAAGTAGTATGCTTGAGAGAGCTTGTGAGGTATTCAATATAAGTTCGGTGATCTTAGGTGTTAGATGTGTGTTCTCAGCGATCTAAGTGTTGATATTTATAGATGAATTTGAGTGCTTAGTTTGAATAGTATCCGTTGAAGCTTAAATCAAATTCAAACTATTGATATACGAGTATAGTCTTTATGTGAGTTTGTCTTCTTTTTGAAGCTACCATTTTGTTGGACATTTTGTCCGCGCATTTAATGCATTGTACTATACTTTGTCTGTAGTGCGATGGAACAATGCATGCTTTAGAACTTTGCATGTCCTTTTCGAGATCATCACGACTCAAATATCACTTGTTAGGAATATATTGTTTCGGAAACATAATCTTTATCAGGTATCGAGTGTAGATATCATGGGCACTTTCTCGTTTGAAACGCTTAATTCTCGAGATATCTCTTGTAACCTTTATTAAAGAAAAATGCTTGTGTCTTCAAGATGTCTGGTCATAGGTATCTGAAAAACCTTTGTCTTCAGCAATCTTGTGCAATCTTCAAGTCTTCAAAAATTGTTGTACTTTTCCTGCCGGATGCCTTCTTCTTGGTCTTCTTCAGAAAAGAAAAATTACATTTCGAGACCTCACATCCTATACAAGATTTTCTAGACTATCATGCTTAGTGAGTTTCCTCTTTACGGTGTTCAAGTGAACTAAGAGTACTAATCACCTTTACGAGTTAAGATAAGTCATTAGGTTCTTGATCAAAATCTAAGCAGATAATCTAACAATGAACTATGGGAAGGAAGTATTCTTGGTTTATAATGTATCAAGAAACAAGTATACTTACTCTAAGTTGTTGAAAGAAGTGAATAAGCAAGTGTTAAATGATGTACTGTCGAATACTTTGTTCTTTTCTGTCATATGTTATTGATGGTGAACCTGGGTAGCATGAAGTGTTGACTGATAGGGATGTTGAGGTGATGTTTCAGAGAAGTGAGAAATACAAAGAAGTTGAGTTGTATATTCAGACAGAAGATGTACCTCCCCTTGCTATAGATTATTGTCAGTCAAAGACAAAAAAGAGTGATGATATTGATGAGTTATATCAACCTCCCCCTAAGTTCCAAACAGAACCACCACTTGATAGAACAAGGCCTTTCAAGTACAGAAAAAGCAAACCCTCTACTAATGTGTTTGTTGATTTGACTGAAGTGTCTAGTGATGAAGATGTTCAAAATGACCCCCTTTGCATGAAAAACTCCTCCTCTGTCAAAAGCGAAACCTACTTCTCATCATTGAAGCTGAAAAACTTGCTTCACTGTCAAATAACGAAAACCCTCTTCTCTGTGAAAAGAACTCCTCCTCCTAAAGAAAGAACTCCTTCACTGTCGAAAAGAAGCCCTTCTCTGTCATGAAAGAAATCCTTCCCCATATATTCTGGACTGTGTCACCTGACTCAATTGAGGCCGAGAATCGACATTGGGTTTAGTACTTTCAATGACACTTCATTTGAGGATTTGTTGTTCAATGCCCTTAAAGAACAAGATGTGCGGAAAGTTCACTACCTAAACAACAAGATGATAAGCGGTTATGGATCGGAGGATCTTCTGCGAGGATATTTTGGAGGATAGGATTGATTGTGATCCTCCTATTACAGATTAGATAAAGGTAAAGAAGGTTCATGATAGTGACTTTGAGGCAGTATGATGATGATTGGGAGGACCGTGAACGGATGAGTACTTGCATGATTACGAGGATGAAGTTATAGGTTTCATAAGGCATAGAAAGAAAAATATGAAAATGATGAGAATTACGATGGTGGGTGGTGGTGATGAAGCTAGTGGTGATGATGAAAATGATGATGAAAAGGTGGCGCATCATTTGAGCTAACCAAGAGAGTGAAGATGATTATGATAGTGATGAGGCTTATGCATATCATGGTGGTGAAGGCGGTGATCATGGTGGTGGAGTTGAAGATGAGTTTGAACTTGCAAATGAGCAATGGGACAAGGAACTCAAGGAGGGTGATCTGTTTGTGAACAAAGCGAGTTGATGAGAAGAGTAAAGAGTTTGCTCGAAGGTGGAATTTGATTTGAAAACAAAGAAGAATGATGCTACTAAATACTGTGTACTATCACGAGCCATGGCTGCAAATGGAGGCTCATTCATCTTCTTTGGATCAAAAACCTTATGTGTTAAGACATACAATGGTGGACCACGGTGTTTAAGACAAGTGAACCACAAAATGGCTGATTCAATTGGTTTGGCTACTAAGATAGTTGGTGAAATCAGAAAACCCTAGAAGCGAGGCAAAGGAATTGGTTGGATGGTTTACAAATGAACTTGGTGTCACGGTCCCATACATGAGGATGTATAGGGCTGAGGCAGAAGGCCTTAGATATTCTTGGTGGTGATCCAATCCAAGCAAGCTTATGCCAAAGTATGAAGAAATGATATTGAGAACAAATCCGGGGAGTATAGTTGGATTTTGCAAAGCAAGCATTGTTGACAAGCCACCTCGTTTAAAAGATTCTTTGTTGATGCGGAAGCACTTAAAGCTGGATTTCTCAATGGATGTAGCCCTTCGTCTTTTGATGGATGTCATCTAAAGGAAAGTTTATTGGGATGCTATTGAGTTGTGTAGGATTGATCTGATGGAGGTACATTCTTAGCTATTCAATACTTGTTAACTTATTGTAAGCTTGTTTACTTGCATTATTAAATCACTATTGCATATGATAAGTATTTTCCGGTAGCTTATGTTGTATGGCGAAGGTGAAGGCAAGGATAGTTGGGGCTTTTCTTAACATGTCTAGAGCATATGATAGGACCGTGAATTGGCGATAAACACGGCATTTTATGGCAGATAGGCAAAAGGTAGCATACTTTGCTTTACTGATTCCCTTTTATAGATCAATGCATTGATGATTATATGGTTATGAACTAATAACTTATTGTATTTGATGTATTTGGGAATGGTTGAGATCATTAAGGACTATGCACCTGAAGTTATCAACAGAAAATGCGCTAAGCACATTTATGATAACTTCGAGGTAAAATGGCCAAGTTCAGATTTGAGGAAGTTCTTTTGGCAAGCTGTCATTGCCTACACTCCTTATGGTTTCAACAAAGCCATGGCTAAGATTAAGGAAGGTACAATGGCTTCACCTTACTTGTTACATATATTGACACCATGATTAGTATAGTTCATACATGGTAACATTATTATTTACTTTACATTCGTAACAAAAGTACGCATGATTATCTCATGGCAATTGAAACTTCATTATGGGCTGAACATTCTTATGACCCTACTCCTAAGATAGATCATGTGACAAACAATTGCAGTGAGTCCTTTAGTTCTTGGGTTGATCCTATTAGAGGTTATTCCATTCTGAACCTACTTGAAGGAATTAGGACTCAGATTATGAAAAGGATCAATGTTAGGAGACAGAAAGGGTTGAGGAACAATGAACTAGTTATGCCTAGGGGTATGTGTAAGTTGAATGAGTCATTACAGCGATCGAAGGTGTTGATTGTTTGAATTTGGTATGATGTTTGAGATTCAAGATATATCATATAGGTTTGTAGTAAACCTAGATCCAGAACTTGTATTTGTAGAAGATGGGATATTCTTGGGATACCCTACAGGACATGCTTGGGTTGCTATTAACCAAATGAGGCTTCAAGGTGAGAATTTCATCTCACATAACCACACCAAGGCAACCTATCGCAACTTATGACATAATGATCCATCCTGTTCCTCAACATAACTTATATGGCCCATTTGAATGATGATATGTGTGTACCCCTTGAGAATAGGAGGCTTCCTGGAAGACCAGCTTTAAGTAGGAAGAAAACTGCATTTGAGAAAGGTACCAATAAACATGTGAAGACTGGATTGAGGAAACAATACAAGTGCAGGAAATGTGGCCAAAATTTGGACATAACAGGCTAAATGTCCATTGAATAAGCCCTCATCAGCTACTAATGTATGCTTCTTTCCTAAACTCTTTTGCATATCATCACTTACATTGTTTGTATACTAAATCATTATTTGTTTTATGCATCCCAATCCTCTCAGCATCATGGTGAAGGTAATCTTTATGATTGGAAAAAAAGAAAAGTGATCTTGAGAAAGAAAGGCCCTGCGGTGGAGATATGGCTGGAAAAAGAAGAAGAAGAATGGCTTTGACCAATGCTCCCAAAGATACCATACTCGGTTTAGTAGTCGGTGTAAGCTTGAGACATGCATTGTTACATTCTTGCTTTTGTTACATTTTGGATTTCTAGTTTAGTAGTCGATACGAATGTTCTTTTATGGTTTTGTTCTTGGATATTAGCTTGGGAGCTTCTATGTTGTTGCTATGTTATTGATCCTTATCTGATGGAATTATGCTATGTTATTTGTGAAAATGTTTTTGCTGCCTTTCATTTCATACAAGTACACACCATAAGTAGGAAAATATTACATACATACATCGGGTTTATTACTCTCTAATTGCAACCTTCACTAGTAAAAATACATAGCTTATTAATGACATTACTTCCTCTGAATCCTTGCTTGTTGGTTGTTAGAGTCAATCATTTCTCTCAATAGCAGGTTGGTGTTCCTCTGCTCTTGATGGACTTGTTGGTTGGATTGAATCATCTCCCTTAGTAGTGTGTCTGTGTTGTTTCCTGAATCTGCTTCATCTTCACATCCCCTATTGTTTTCTTCAACTCTGTCCTCTTCATACCAATGAGAAAAGGTATGCACCGGACATCGGTTATACATTTTCCTGTAATTATTCTTGAGAGACTTTAAGCTTGTTTTCCTTCGCACTTGACACAAAACTCTTCTTTTCACTAGAGTTGTGGTGGTCGGAACCTACCTTTACGTAAGCCATTACCTACAAAAAAGAGAACAATCAGACCTAAAATGCTTCAAAACACACAAATGAAGCTTAAATAGACACCAAACCAAACCATAACTTGGCTAGTTTTTAAAACTCAAGTAAACAAATCTATTCTGATTCGGTCCTGATAAAATCAATTACAAGCGAGTCCAGCGGTAAAAATAATGATTTTTTACATATTTCTATTACGGATTAGTCATTGCGTGGCAAAAGAAAAGGAAAATAAAAGAAAGGAAGAAATTCATTTCGAGATATTCCACGTCGATAAATGAGTGCCACGTCTGAAAGGCTCGTTGACTTTTGAATTGTTTTAATTGATTTATGAATCCTATCCTCGGTGTTATTGTTGATATCGGATGGACCAAAGTGTTATTCTGAAATTTATTAGGGGACACAGAAATTAGCCCATAGAAAATGACTTGAATTGGGTAAAGTGGATTGAAAGATGAGGGTTAAAGATACTATTTATAGTCATTGAGGAAGAGTGTGAAAATCAAAAATGAACTATGAAAGCTGACAGCGGCACTTTGAGAAGAAAGAGGAAGAAATGAAGAAGAGATAAGTGCTTTTATCTCTTTATTACTATTTCTTTTGAGTTTTTTACATATATGGGCTGGCCGAGGCATTGGGGCCCTAAAAATTGGGGCTCTCTTGGCAGGCGGCCGAACATGTCTGGTAGGAACATCTCACGAGCTTGATAGTTGTTGCTATTATGTGGGTTGTTGCTTGGAAACCTGAAGTATTGTTTATGGTAAGTTGTTTAAGGTTATGCACAATCATTATAGATCATGCATTTGTATGGCTTAGAGTATAAAAGCATGCATTCATGTTAAAAAAAAGAAAGAATTACTGAGTGTTTGTTATTGAGTTATAAATTTTGAGTTAAAAAAATTAACAGGTAAATAATACATAAGTTAAAGATATTTCACCTGTTAATTTTTAACTCTTCTATAACTCTTCTTTCGTTTTAACATGAATGCGTGCTTTACTAACCATACAAATGCGTAATAAACCTTGGAAACTTGAAGTATTGTTTATGGTAAGTTGTTTAAGGTTATGCACAATCATTATAGATCATGCATTTGTATGGGTTAGAGTGTAAAAGCATGAATTCATGTTAAAAAAGAAAAGAAAGAATTACTGAGTGTTTGTTATTGAGTTATAAAGAGTGAGTTAAAAAAATTAACAGGTGAATAATAACATAAGTTAAAGATATATAAATATAATGGTGTTTGGGATAAAGTTAAAGAATTATATGGTTGTTATATATGGTGTGTAAAAAATAAGTGATATGTGTATGGATGAATTGATGGGTTTGATTTTTTAAGGTTATTTGATTGGTTTGGATATTGTTTGATTGGTTTAAAGTTGTTAGTAAGATTGAAAAAGTAAAGAGAGATAAAAGAGTATGGTAGAAAGAGAAGGTTAATTGTTAAATGAATGAGCACTTGATGCCAAATACCTTGAGAATCGTTTAATAGAGTTTAGCAAGTTCTAAATCAATGCCAAACAAGTTGTTAATGTAATGCAAGTTTTAAAATTAAAGAAAAGTTATGGGCTAGTAAGTACACAACCCTTGGCATGTGCGTCAATTCATGTACTCAAGATATTCAAGAGGCCATCATATGCTAGATAGGAACTTGCGATGCCAAGTGAGCTCGCGATCATGTTAAGTTTTTAAGACGTTTCAAGAAAGTTTCGATAGAAGTTTCAAGTTTATGTTAAGAGTTTTAAAAAAGAAGGACTTGTCTAACAATAAGACACTTTCACATTGTATTATTGTTAGTACACCATTCAAAATTTAACAAATGTCATAATACTATAATAAAAAATTAATTTATAAACAATTTCAAAAATACAAATTACATATAATTACAAGCTCATCCTTCTAAATCTTATCATTATATTTTATATCCTAACCTTATAATTCTTCTCCACCACCACCACCACCTCCTCCCCCACTCCTTCAACCACCACCACAATTTTCTTTTTGTTAATTATTTTTTTAGTTTTAATGGAACCTCCACGCTTCCATGTAAGCATATTTTCGAGCTTCCATGGCAGCTCGATCGATTCGTGCTCCATGGAGCCCATTTTGACTCCCATGGAAGCTCTTCGGATCTGGAAGAGATTCCACGGAGCTCGATTTGACTTCCATGCAAGCTTGACCAAAGTTCACTTGATAGTCACGGAGCTCGGACAGATTTTATAAATTTAATTGCAATGAGTTTGGGGTGTTGGGTGAATATTTAATTAATGAAGTGTTTGTTTAAAATTGTTATTTGGTATATATTGTTAATTTTAAAACATAATTGGTGTCTAATTAATTCAAACTTATATAATGCGATGGAGGGTTGTTGCAAGGCCTTGTTGCAATAATAAATAATGGAGGGTTGAGATTAAATCTAAAACTGATCTAATGCTTTAGAATGTAGTACTAAGAATAGTACAATCTGAGTGTCATCTTTAGCCATCCCAAAAAAAAGAATCGTCAAGTTAAGGAGTTTAAAGTAGAGTCAAGTCTTAAGTTGCGTAAAATTAAAAGATTTAAGAGACAAGAAGATATAACTTTAGGTCATGACAATGACAAGTGCATGGAACTTGCTCAGTCATTGGACACAACTGACCCCTTTCTAAAATATCAATTTTAGGTTATGAAGATGTGCTAATTGGAGTGGAACGTTGCTGGAGCGGTGATCTTTACCAGAAGCATTTCAACGTTTTTCACTTTTATAATTTTCACGACTCTGTAATGTTTCAAGATTTATGCTATTTATAATTCCGCTGCATTATTTTACCAGTTTACGAAATTAAGAATTTCATGCCATGTCTTTTGACGTGCAATACGTCTACCGTCTAGTAAGGTTATAAATTTTAATAGGCCAAAATCGTCGAATTTATAAGCTCACAATTAGTGCAAATCATATCTTCTTTAGTTTGTGTATTAATAGCGCAATAAATAATAACTCATCAGCTAGTTTTACTGCACGTAGAAATACTGTACATGTGAACATAACGAGTATGTTATGAAAGACCCTATGGATTGAATAAAAGTAAAAGGATATTTATTTAAAGAATAGAAAAAAGAAAAAAGATAACGAGTACTTCCACTCAGGGCAAAGCCAGGATTTTCTCAGCCCGTGCTCAAGCTCGACTTTGAGTTATTAACACAATAATAATTCACTCCTTACATTCCGCAATACTTTATACATATGTCACTTTTAAAGCGTAACGATCATTCTGAAAAAGCTAAATTGCACCTAACAAATATAATAAGCAATATCAATTCTACACACAAATTGCACATTTTGCAATTAAAAATACATTTTTCTTACATTTTTACCTAAAACTACTCGTCAACCCTAATATATGAAGTTATTCGGAACAGAGGTAGTATTATAAAAAAAATCAAAAATAAATAAATATTCACAAAGTCTAAGTAGTCTATATTTAATGTAAATATATTTTGGATTCATGTTGCTAATAAAATATTAATATTTTTATACAAAGCATTTATGTTGTCAACAAACTACATTTTTTATTATGAAAAACATCGATGTTCTTAACTAAGCGCCCCAAGTTATCAGTGATAACCTTAAGGTTTGTACGTCTTTTTTTTTTAAAATTTTTTATTGTGGACGGTATTCCAAGAGACTTAAATATTAAATCAAAACAAAAATTGAGCATATATATAAGTAAAATTTCCTGAAAACCACCCCATGAACGAGCAGGCTAGTGCGAATAGTAGCTCTCCCCATCTTTAGAAGTTGTTAGGTTTATTGTTCATGTATAGAAATTAAAAACATAATATTAAAACACTATATAAATGCATGGTTTCTTTTATAACTTTATTCTTAGTTAATCGATTGTTTAAGTTATAGTCAAGTAGTTAAAGAAATCTTGCAATTTTGCTTTTGACGGTCATTGTCTTGTTTTTGGCAATTCTCTTAACTATAACGTAAATAATTTAATAAAATCATATAATGAAAATTTAATAATTAATTTTTATTATATAATTTTATTAAATTATTCTATTAATGTTAAGTAATTCTTGATCAAGATTAAAACGATTGACGCAAATAATAAAATGGAAAAATTTCTTTGGAGCGAAAAATATAAAATTTTACTTTGTTTTGTTTACGAAATGATAAAGAAATGAAAGTGTAAAACTTTAACGGGATGTTGAAAATAGTAAAAGTGTAAAGTTTTTATGAAAGGAGAAGTATGTATTTGGGGTTTGGTGTGGCAGCGGTAGAGTTTAATCTTATCTGTTTAGGTACAGAGATGGTAACATGTTTGAGGCCACAAGATGGGGAAATTAAGAGCTGTACTTGAGTTAACAGTGAATGTAAAATTAATTCCGTAACACGCCCAAGTTGAAAATGCGGATAAATTCTATTCTGAAGAATAACGAACCATAGTATAGTAAATGTAATTTAATTTTAAACAGAATAATTGTGGCACGGAGTTGCCGTGTCTGCGCAATAAATATTCTTGTCTAAAGATTAATAATTATATTTTACATTATGTTAAAAATATATATTTCGTCTCTTCTTGAACCTGCTCCATGCCTCTATGTATCAATTTCAGCTCTTAGCAAGTTGCACAGACATTGCTCAGTGGCCTATCATCATCATCTCGTCGATTCTGCCTTTCAATGCTTTCATACACATCTAGAGTAGATCCACTTAATATTCATTTCTACATCCATTCTATTTTACTCAATTATTTTCTTATTATTAAATATCAAGTTAAAGACTTTGAGAATACATGTGTCATTCCAAATCTTGTAACGTTAGAAAACTCGATTAAATCAAGAAAATTAGATTAAAATAAGTATTTTTAGTTGTTTTTAATCATGTTTTGACGATTTTAGTTGGCTACCAACCACTATATTTTATTGTTTGGTCCGGTGGTCATCTGCCTCAATGGTGTCATAGTACGTCAAATGTGAACTGCTCATTTTCATTTGTAGACTCTTCATTTGTAGTAACTTGTAATAACAATTCAATTGTGAACGCATTCATTTTGTATTTTGGTTCTTCACAACCATACATTACTTTTAAATTACACCTAAGAAGTATTTTATAAAATTGTTTTATTGCAAATCAACTAGGTATTTTAAAAGAACCACAATTTCTGGTTTTACTAAATGAAAGTGCCCCAACTAATCTAGAAACAATTGTTAAACAAATGCTAGCAACCATAAAAATACAATCCATGTTGAATAAATATTAGTACTAGAACATGAAAACAACCTACGCGTGTTATTATGGCACCTGGTTACAAATAATGTAATACATATATGAATATATGAAGATAAGTAATATCGTTGCTTCTTAGAATTGATTACCTTTATCCGAGTTGAATTGAAAGTTCGGTTAGTGTAAATTGAATCAATTGATTTTTTTTTTAATTTAATTGGAGAACATGGAGAAGAAAGATTGGTGACATGTTAGTGAACTGTTGTTGATAAATTACCAAGTGATAGTGCCCGACAAAGATTATGCATATAGCCAGAAATATTATGAGTTTTATTAGAAATATGAAATACCTATTGTTTTATATACATAAACAGATCAATATATATATATATATATATATATATATATATATATATATATATATTCACTCATAATTAAAAGTTTTGATATTAGGAGCTTTAATATTGTTAATGCAAGTCTTCTAAGACTTTTCTTCTTATCTTCAAATATGGCTTCATTCGGTTTAGTTCGGATCCATTCAATTCGATTCGATTTCTTTTATATTTTATCTTATAATTGATTCAAATCGATGCAATTGATTAGACGAAAAAGCAGATACTTAGCACTTTCATATTTTGTGCTCTAAATATTCTTAGTTAAAGTAAAACATATATATCAGCTCATATTTACCCAATCCCCCCGTCTAAGACAAATTCCTAACAAATATACATGAGTTTTGATATGCTTACTAAGAACTTTCCAATCTTCGTCATGATACGACTTCATTCAAATTATATATAATGAATATTTTACTACAACACAACGATATAAATAATTTATGTAAGAGAGCCCAGTTATTAATAAAATCATACGTATTATTAATCAAGCGATACATGTTGTTAATGAGCAAAAAGGTATCGATGCTGCGAAAATGCTCTCAGATTTAAAAAGAAAAGAATTTAAAGTGTATTATTTCTCATCAAGAAACTACATTACAGCAGAACTTGTCCCTGTAGGCTGTAATATAAAGATTCTTACATCAAGTCCCTCTCATCACCAGGTTCTACCCAAGCCATCTAAATACAAGAGCATTCCACAATCTCAGAAAAATTGATGTGTTAAATCAGAGTTTTTAATTTGTTTAATTAGCCATGAGTTAATTCTTAACATTACGAAAAATTGTAGTGCAGTGAAGTTAACCTCGAGGTCGGTCTCTCAGGACTTTACTAAGCTTTGTTCTTTTCACGGAATATAATTATCAACAGGAAAGCAGTAAAAGGGTTGTTTTTTTGCTTCGGTTGCGAGTTCTAATTACCAACCTAACTCTAACTCTCAACGCAAAGAAATCAAACACATGTATATCGATCTTATCAAGATAAGTTATCAAATTACAGAGTGGTAATGAATAATCGATGCTAGCTAGCAGGAATAGATGCAACAACGATGTCGATTTATTCTAATTATCCTGGGACCGTCCTACGATTATTACCTTTGCTCTAGCTCTCTAGCGGACACCTTATATCAGATAAGGTACGAAGGACTATGACAATGAGCTAACTTATTTTGTTCTACAAAACATATAGCATTAGTGAAGGCGTCAATTTCACTGAGCAACAATTAATAAGCTAATGTAGTTATGTGTTTGCTGCGAACCTATGGATTATGCAATCTCTAGACGTTTTGGTGGTAAATTAGATTGCATAATCCTTTGATAATTTTAAGGGTAAAAACAAAATACACACAACTACATACGCATTTAATAAAAAAGACACAGAGTAAATTCCACCTTACTTGTATTGAATTGCATAAACCATAACTAGCATGCATTGAATCATCACCACCCCATAAAGGGGTGTCTAGCTACTCATGCTCATCACCAGTAAGCAAGAAATAATTAAACAATCCAACATCAATAATATTAAACTATGAAAAAGGAGAAATTGTTACCAAGAGGCTGTCACTACGCTTGGAGGATGACAAATCCCTAAATCAATCGGTAGAATATAACCAATGTATTGATAATTGACAATCACGAACAAATACAACGTAAATCGAGTTCAATCCTCCGTAATAGGTGGTGAAGGAATTGCCCAAGAATGAACTCTTGGGTTTTTGAGAAGAGAATAGAACAAAAATAATGAGAATATGATGAAAAATCGTGAAAGTTGGATATATATAGGTATTTGGCGCCTGGTGGCGCGCTTGGCGCCCTAGTGATGTGCACTTAGAGATCTTGTTTTCCGTTGTAGAACATGTAATCTCCAAATACAATCAAGATTAAATTTATAACTCGGAAGTCCTCAAATTCACAGTTTATAGCGGAAAGTTGACTCGGGATATCGTTTTCCATAGACACTTAGCATATGAACAAACAAATAACGTTGATTGAATGCAGAAAGTAAACAATTTCTTATCTCAGACAGAATAATCAGTTCGCAGTAAACTCTAAATTACTTTTGTTGTAAATCAATAGTTGACAGGCGTAAAGGTTCCCCAACCTCCCTCTGCTATGCTACTCCAAACTTCCTAGTTAAAATCCTCGTAGTTACCTCTAACAATGAGGCATAATACTATGGTGCTCAAGTGCGATGGCACGAGTACCCTTTCGATTAAATGAAACTCTGTGTCACTCGATAGAACATCACACCACGAAGGATTTATAAAGTTGTATAACCACGAGTTATGTCGAATAACTATTCCATTAACATATCGGTATGTAAAGAAGTAGCAGCGAATTACGGCGGTTCGCCTTTACAAAAAAAATTAGCTACTCATAGTAATTAAAAGAGCGATGGTGAAATCTAAGAAGAAAGAAAGAAGTTTAGTCTATGATGATCATGATGTCTTATTTCTTTGCTTCTAGGGTTTCCTCCTACAGGTGCTGACGACCCGGTGGATTGAGTTTCACTTCCCGGTGGTTCTCTCTCAAGGAGAGCTACTTTGTGAGCTGCGTGAAATTTAAGACCCTTGAGGTCTTATTTATAGGTGAAATTTCGACCTCCAAACCACCATTCTTTAATAAGGAAGGTTTAGGAAGGCGGGGCCTTAGCACAGCGAATATGAGCAGCCAAGAGAATCCAGCGGGTCCCACTTGGTGCGCTGGTATGATGATCCCTGCGGTCCTGGTGGCCGCCATCTTGATTCTTGAGAATCGAATCTTTTCTTCGTTCTTCAATTTTGGACTTCGTAACTTCGTTTCCTCGAAAAGTGGTCTTCTACAAAGTTTTTCCATTTTCAATTATCTTCGCATCGGTTGGTCGTATGACATGTTTTGAATCCTCGAACTCCGTGAAACGATCAACCCGACGAATTTGCTTCCTTGTTCCTGATTTGGCACAATTATGCCGTTTTGATGCCTGAAATCGTGCAAATCCTCAAAACATGATCATGACCTACATAAAACACGAAAAGGTGGTAATTGACCATAAAACGACACAAATATTGCATCTAGGGCAAAAAACGAGGGTTTAAAAGTATGCTATATTGCACATTTCATTGTCACCCCAAACCAGTTTCTTGCTCATCCTTGAGCAAGGAAAAAACGATAATAAAGAAGTGACCATGAAATGAGCAGCATGAATAAACCACCACATAGACAAGTAGCCAATTTCAAGGTTCCAAATTCTATTGACTCGCTTAGTTTCTGCTCCAACTTCATCACTCCACAACAAACAACAAGTAAGCATCACTCACTCTGACCGGTGATTTACAAGTGTAACTTGATGTCCTTATAGGTGTACTTCAAAATCATTACCTCCTTTAATGTTATGCAATCCTCCTAAAAGTCAAGGCACAAATTAAAGTAGTACTCGGGTTGGCTTGGTAAGTAAATCGGTAGGATAATATAAATATGAAGGAAAGTCTATGTATCATTAAAAGATATGAGGTAAAATAAAAGGGTACTTGAGGACTCATCCTTTGGACACCAAGCACCTTCCTGCGACTTCATCTTCTCGTAATGATAAATCTTGACTTCTCTTTTATCATCGTAGCTTCTCCATTGGTTGCTTCACATAGACTACTTGCTCCTTTATTTTCTCTTTTTTTCCTTTTTGGCATACTATTTTTGCGATCGTTTCTTGACTGTATGCTTTTGGTTGGCCATCATTGGGCTCTTTTAGTCTCTCCATTTTTTGGTAGTGTCATTTTGCAATTCCACACTTTGTGCGTCTTTGGTTTGGTATACATGCCAACCCTCACGGACATGTAGCTTTTAGAACCCATTTGCTATGTGGGTAGTATGTCGTAACATATGACACAGCGGTGGTCACAAGGACCATAGATCCACTCAAGACTTTTGTACCTTTGCTTTTTTGGGTACCTTTTTTATTATTTTTACGGAGCAAGAGCTAGTGATTTTTAGCTGAAATAAGCGATGAAAGACAAAGTTACCTTTCGATGATGATCATCTTCCACTTCTCCCCCAAACCTGTTCTCGATCATGATCAAAACATGATTCTCCTCCATTCTTTGGAGCTCGTTGCTTTGTTTCTTCGTTCAAGCTCGACGGTAGGTTGCTGTCACCGCTTAAGTAAAGTAAGTATAGGATGTATGATGGAGTTTCATAAAGGCTCAAAAGGCTTTCAGCGGGTTAGTGAAAGGTATAGAAAAGATTTAGAAAGTAAAAGCGGATCAAAATATTTTTCAGAAGTAGAAGACCTTAGAATAAGATGAAAATAGAACTAACATAAAAATAGAAATTAAACTAAAAGTTATTAAGTGCGAGTATTTAAAAGTTATTACAGACCGTGTAATTTAGCAAGTAGCAATCAAATTCCTCCCCCAAACCTAGCTAAGAGCAGATAGGAAAACTAGGAAAGTAAAGAGAAAAAAGAAAAGATACTCCTCTCTCAGTGCTGTGCTTCCATGGAGAAATGTGTCTAGGATGGAGGATCATCCATTTGGTGGAGTGAAGAAATCATCTGGCTTCCATAGTAGTGGCGGGTCTTGTGCGGTGGCGGATGGAGCAGTGGGCGGTAAGGTGGATAGTTGTCTTTGAGGTAGTTCGGATAACTTGCTTCCAAGAAGGCCGTTTCCTGCCGAGCTTGAAGACAACTCAGGTACGAATTCCACTCCCTTCTTTGACAGTTAGCGTACATCTCCTCTCGCTGCCTTATCTCTTCTTGCTGGTTGGCATGGCATTGGTCCAAGAAAGCTTGCATCTGGCCTAGATCAAAAGCTCCTTGTTGCTCGTGCCTCCTTTCCCTTGCTTCTCGAACCGCTTCCCGGTGTGTGGTGAACATACGTTCAACCCTCCTTATAGTGAATGGTTCTGTAAGAGCCACGTTTCCTGCACCTTTCATCTCCACTCCTTGCTCCTTGTAAATTCCTGTTATCAAACCTGGAAATGGTAGATTCCTCCTGTGGTTTCCCTTTAGTGAAAGAATTTCTTCCATGATGATCCGCCCAATGTCAACGTAGTGTCTTGCCATTATTGAGTAGACCAATAATGCCTCCTCTGCGTCGACTCCCAATCCTCGTTTCCTTGGTCGGATGTTGGCACGGACGAATTGCACCCAAAACCTAGCAAAGTCGTTGAGGGCTATCTTCGGTATCTCCCTTTGTATGCTATCTTCTTTATAATCACTCCTCAAAAGCATGTGGTGGATCTCATCTTTCACTTCCTTGTAGCTCAAGTCGGAGTGCGGGGGTTCCACAAGATTCGACAACTTGTCCTTCCTCGGTATCGCATAGAACTTGTTGATAGTCTGAGGTCCGAATGTAAACTCGACTCCCCTTATGGTGATAGGAGGAAGCTCGCTCTCATCATCTAGGCCGTCCATCTCCAGTTGGAAGAACTCTGCATAAAACTCCTTGACTATGTTGAGGTTGTAGCCATCGAGACAAGTAGTGAAGGGTCCCCATCCTTGTGCGTGCAATGGCATGAGCATCTAGTTGAAATTCTCTCTTGAGGAGAATTTGATGTCGATGTTTCTTTCTAGGGCTACTCCTCGGATACTGTTTACTTCTAAATATGCTTGAGCTTCCTTCGAGAGTGAAGGGTGAATAGCACTCTTCCCGGGCCTTCCTCTCTTCTTGCTTGACTCCCCCACTTGTGCCTTTCTCATGGTACCTAGGTTCAAAAAAGTGTGTGAGATAGCATGTTTGGAGCTAAATCAATTCTAAGGCTAACATGCAAATCCATTGGGGTTTCTTCTCCCCCAAACCTAGTGTTTGGCACATCATGTATTCCAAAACTTAGCTTGTAAAAAGACCAATAGCTACTCCAAAACGATACAAGAACTAGTCACATAAATTCAATTCCACAAGGTGTCAAGTATCAAGTTAGAGAGCACAATGCATATGGAGGATCATCCTAAGAGCATATGGCTTAGCATAAATCATCAAGTAAAAACCATACGAGCATATAATCGAAAGAGAAAGAAGTCATGAAGGGAATTTGTTTCCTTGAGGCATTTTATCAAACACTTGGTGGGCATGAACAAAAACTCTCAATTTCTCTAACAAGTTGCCAAATCTCTACCAAGACAAGTGATAACAAGTTAAACTCTACTAGTAAGCATGTAATCTCATCAACAATTAGCACCCATATCAATCAAATGAAGCATGTAATTGCAAAGCACCAAAGAAGTATGAAGAAAGTGCAAGCAAAGAGTTAAAGGATTTAAACTTGATAATGAAGGTGAAATTGAGATGAACAAGAGTAGAGATCACTTACTTGATGTTGTTGATGGATGTATAAGCTAGGAATGCAATGGGTATGTGGAAAATATGAAGAAAGTGAAGATTTTGGGAGAAAAATCAAGTGGGGGGAAAAGAAGGTCGAAGGGGGGACTTAAAGGGAGAGATCGACATGATGAAATTCTTAGCCTTTGCTCTTGACAACTAACTTATGCGTTTCGACTCTTTTTGGTTTTTTCAATTTTTCAAAAAGCAAACATAATAAATAAGAAATTTTGAAAATGATTTTTAAAAGTTTTTCGAAAAATAATTTTGGCACGGAAAACAAGAAAAGGATGAAAATTGAAAATGCGAAAGTAAATGCGTAAAAGTAAACGTAACATTGGGTTGCCTCCCAAGAAGCGCTTGTTTTAGGTCTTATAGCTCGACCCTTGGTTTAGTGATAGCTTATTTGTCGAGGGTTAAACCCTAAATCCCATTGAAGCACTTGTCCATCCATTCCTTCGTTCCGTAGCTCGAATCTTCTATCCAACGTTTCATTTCTTCTTCCTCGATCTCATCCAGGTCCGGAGTCAATGTCAAAAGTAAACTATAAGTAGTTGTTGATTCCCTCCGGGCAATTCCATTCACCTTCACTCTCAGCAGATCCGCATCTCTAGTTTTTGTCCTCCGACCCAAAGTACTCGTCGGGGATTGATGTAAGAGTACTTTCGGTGATTCTTCTCACATCTCCCGATCGTCTTGAATAGATCCATCGGTGCTAGCAAATCTTCAAAAGGGACTACCAATTCTTCTTCAGAGTCCATCCACCAGTCGTCTATGGAGAAATTGATCCTTGCTGTCTTTGCCTCCTCCAGAGTCTCACTCGGAGCTCCGATTACTATCCGGTGATTCGATATATTCATCGAAATCTCCCTTCTTGCCACGTTGATAATGGTGTTGGTGGTGGCCATAAAAGGTCTTCCTAGAAGCATGGTGTCATTGTCCGGGTCTTTGCAGTCCACAATTAGGTAGTCCACAAGAATATCAAGCCTGTTGGTCCAGATAACGGCAAAGTAAAAGACTAGAGGGGGGGGGGGGTGAATAGTCTTTTAATACTTTTGTCGATAAACACAGTTTCTCAAATTTCTGTGTAGATATCTGATACTTAATTTCAGAGAGCGGAAGACTTTTATGTGATAAGTGCACGTGCTCAGCAAGATGTGTGTAAGTACTTTGCAAGATAAGTAAAGCAAGTAATAAACTGCAGAAAGTAAATAACACAAGTCTTTTTATAGTGGTATCTGAAGGTGGCGTAATCCTTGACTAATCCACTTGGCCTTTCTCGACCTAGAATCCACTAAAGGCAGATAAATGAGTTAACCTTACGGATATCTTCTCTTGATTCCTAAATACACTAGGTTCTGACCAAGTGTTCCCCGAGTTATTCCCGGCTTTCATGACAGTACTTCTATACTCGAAACCTTTTGAGCTATTCCTTAGCTTCCCAAGCTAAGTACTTCCTGTGCTCAACAACCTTGGAGTTATTCCTTAGTTTCCCAAACTAAGTACTTCCTATACTCCACGTCGAATATGGTGTTGGTTTTAGGTTTGTTTGTCAGGTGAGTGTTGGTCCAGATAGCGGCAAAGTAAAAGACTAGAGGGGGGGGGGGGTGAATAGTCTTTTAAAAATTTTGTCGATAAACCTTTACGTGAAGATATCTGATACTTAATTTCAGAGAGCGGAAGACTTTTCTAAGATAAGTGCACGTGTTCAGCAAGATAAGTGTAAGTACTTTGCAATATAAGTAAAACAAGTAATAAGCTGCAGAGAGTAAATAACACAAGTCTTTTTATAGTGGTATCTGAAGGTGGCGTAATCCTTGACTAATCCACTTGGTCTTTCTCGGACCTAGAATCCACTAAGATAAATGAGGTGACCTTCTGGATATCTTTCTTGATTTCTAAATACACTAGGTTCCCAACAGTGTTCCCCACAAGTTATTCGGCCTTCCATGAGTACTTCTGTACTCGAAACCTTTTAGTGTTTCCTTGGTTTCCCAAACTAAGTACTTCACTGTTTCAATAACCTTGGAGTTATTACTTAGTTTCCCAAACTAAGAACTTCACCATACTCCACGCGTTTAAGGTGTTGGTTTTAGATTTGTTTGTCGGTGAGCTTCTTAAATAACTTATTGATTAGGATAGCTCTATGAATCAAGTATACTTAATACACTTTTCAATGTATGGTATCTTGTTCTCTCTTGACCAAGTCTATTGTAAGTGTTCAGAATGAATCTCGGATATGAAATCTTAGTTCAACTCCTTCACGGATAACAATGCTCGTTAAGGATCGGGACACTTAGAACTTTTGTGCTACTTAGAATCAAGAGCTTTGAGTATGTGAAAGCTTGAAAGTAAGTAGTTTGCTTGAGAGAGCTTGTGTGAGAGTGTAAGTTACGTGTTGATGTGTCCGGTGTGTTCTCAGCGGTCTAAGTGTTGATATTTATAGATGAATTTTGAGTGCCGTTTGAATAGTATCCGTTGAAGCAAATCAAATTCAAACTATTGATATCTGAGTATAATCTTTGGCGAGTTTGTCTTCTTCTTGAAGCTTCGGTTTTGTTCGGACATTTACATCTGCCTTGATTAATACACTTTACTATACTTTGTCTGTGGTGCCAACGGAACTATGCAAGCTTTACGAGGCTTTGCGTTCTTTTCGAGAGATCATCATAGCTCAGATACCACTTGTTTAAACAACTTGTTATAATATGTTTCTTTTGAAGTATATTTTATGTCGAGTATCGAGTGTAGATATCTGTGGGCACTTTCTCGTCTCGAAACCTTTTATTCTCGGATATCTTTTGCAACCGCGTGTGTTTGAAACACTTGTTTCTCAAGATATCTGGACATAGGTATCTGAAAACCCTTGTCTTGACAATCTTTTGCGATCTTCAAATCTTCAAATCCGTGAACTTTTCTCTGGATGCCTTCTTCTTGGTCTTCTTGGAAAATAAAAATTACATTTGAGACTAACATCCTATACAAGATTTGCTAGACTATCATACTTGAGTTTCCTCTTTTCACGGTGTTCAAGTGAACTAAAGTACTAATCACCTTTACGAGCTAAGATAAGTCATTAGGTTCTTGATCAAAATCTAAGCGAGATATTCGATAGTGAGCTTCTTAAATAACTTATTGAGTTATTGAGATAGCTCTATGAATCAATATACTTAATACACTTTTCAATGTATGGTATCTTGTTCTCTTGACCAAGTCTATTGTAAGTGTTCAGAGAATGAATCTGGATATGAAATCTTAGTTCAATTCCTTCACAGATAACAATGCTTATTAAGGATCGGGACACTTAGAACTTTTGTGCTACTTAGAATCAAGAGCTTTGAGTACATGAAAGCTTGAAGGTAAGTAGTTTGCTTGAGAGAGCTTGTGAGAATATTCAGTATGTAGTTCTGTGTTGTCTAAGGTGTGTTCTCAAGCAGTCTAAGTGTTGATATTTATAGATGAATTTGAGTGCCATTTGAATAGTATCTGTTGAACTTTCGATTTCAAACTATTGATATCTGAATATAATCTTTATGGGAGTTTGTCTTCTTCTTGAAGCTACGTTTTTGTTGACATTTACATACTGCATTTAATGCTGCTGTACTATATTTTGTCTGTACTCTGAACTATGCGTATCGAGAGATCTTTATCTGATCGAGTTTTACGAAACTTTGCATGTTCTTTCCATCTATTATTACAACTCCCTATACCATTTGTTGAAACAACTTTGTTATAAAATATTTCTCTTTTAGAAACATAGTTTATATCCAGGTATCGAGTGTGAATATGTGGGCACTTTCCTCATCTCGAAAACTTTTGTTCTCAAATATCTTTTACTGACACTTGTGTTTGAAACACTTGTTTCTTGAATATCTGGACATAGGTATCTGAAAAACCTTTGTCTTGACAATTTTATGCGATCTTCAAATCTTCAAATCGTTGAACTTTTCTGCTTTGGAAGTCTTCTTCTTGGTCTTCTTTAGAAAATAAAAATTAAATTTTGAGACCTAACATCCTATACAAGATTTGCTAGACTATAGTACTTAGTGAGTTTCCTCTTTTACGGTGTTTCGAGTGAACGAGTACTAACCACCTTTACGAGCTAAGATAAGTCATTAGGTTCTTGATCAAAATCTAAAGATTTTCTAACAAATTTCCCCATTTTGATGGGTCAGCGATGACTATCGACCTATTACAAATCTAGATGAGGAAAAAATCCATCATAATCATTTCTTGTGATCTTCGGTTCATATAATTAAGTGATAACTTTCTTTGACAACTTATCTTTTATAAAGAATGATATCGAGAGTAAGTTCGCCGGATATGATCTGAGAAAACTTTCTGAGATAACTTTAGTACATAATACAATTTAGCTCGATCCAAGATACAAAATACTTAGTAAATTAGGACAACGGGGGTATGAGCTCCAGTAGACATCTAATGAACTAGTCTTCAAGTCTTCTATACTTCAGTCTTCAAAAGCTCCATGGATCAATGCAAATTTCCTATCACGAACCTTTTGATATCATCGGAGTAGTCATAGAGAAGATTTCGACAATCATCTACGTGTCTACGGCAAATCCACAGACTTCCTTGTAGGTTTTGGTAGGATTTTTCTTGACAAAGTGCTTGACCCACATACTTTCCCCACTTCGGGGCATGCTCGATTACGATGTCGATAGCTTGAAGTATTCATAAATGATCTTCGGATATCGATGTCACCTTGTATTGATCTTGATTAAGTAGAAGGACTCATAGGGTTCCTGACAAGTCTTGCTCTTGTACTGTTCGATAATGTTAGAATTACGTGCACATCATCTGGCTTTCCATAAGGGCATTCATCAGAGAGGTCCTTTTTCATGGCTTCTATTCTCTTGATCACTTCAAAATCCAACCATGCTTTGATGTGGTTGGTGTTAATCAAGATTGACTTGTCTTTTCTCCATGCCATGAGATGTTTATAGATTGGTTCTGGAAACCTTAAATTTAGCAGTAAATGCCTGAGTTCCAGAATCCAGTAGCCATTTTTCTGATTTATGCACAGTGAGCGGAGGAGTTGTTGTCATTCTTCACATACTCAATTTTGGCTTCTTTTGCTTTGAGTGGAAGTTGACTTTGTCTTTGTTGGATCTCGGCTGTTCCTCCTTTGTCTTGAATTCTCCTTTGGGGTAATGCTTGAAGAACCACCTGGATATACTTGGTATTTCGGAGGGTGTTTTAGGCGAGCTTTAAATATGGGCTCAGTTAGGCTTTCAATTTTCTTTTTTCTGTGCAGAGGAGCTTCATCTTCATCAGTCTCTTCATCATCATCATCAAGATCAATTCTTGTGAGACTTTTGCAGCCTTCTTCATTGCCCAGGGATTTGATTTGGCCTTCTTCTTCTTCTTCTTCTTCTTCTTCTTCTTCTTCTTCTTCTTCTTCTTCTTCTTCTTCTTCTTCTTCTTCTTCTTCTTCTTCTTCTTCTTCTTCAGAAGATTCATCAATCCCGTTTACTTGTCTTCTCCTTGGAGCGTTGGTACTACTTGGAGGTTTACGTACTCTGTGGCTTGTTGTCATTCCTTGAGGAAGTTGAGTGGTGGCCACTATCGTAGAAGCGATCATTGGAGGAGGGCTCATTTATTCTGAGAGGTGGTTGTTCAGATTTTCTTTTGTTTCCTCTTCCTCTTCCTCCTCCTCTCTGAGCCTCTTGATATTCTTCCCCCTTAGTCATTGTTGACTGACTCAGAATCACAAATGATTATGAAAGGGAGTTAAATTTCCCTTGCAGATAGTTATAGCGGCAAATTTTCGGATCGACCTTGAGCTCTGATTTTGTTTGATAAGACTAGTATCCTTATCGATAAGCTTTACCTGATGGGCCTTGAGCGACATCTGCTTTTCGGTGACATAGCAAGCCTCTTCAAAAAGCTTTTTGTAGCGAGAGTTGGTCATCATCCCTAACCATACCTAGATCTTTACGCAAAATCACCGAATGGTTGTTCTCACGAGTGATGAGCTCGGTGAATGACTTGACTCTGCGAGGACGGATCTGATGGCGGCTTTGTCTTGAAGGTAACTCCTTTTCAATTTACCCGATTACTTGATATCTATTCAAGTATTCATTGGAGTTGACATTTGGCGACTTCTTGAATATCGAGGCGATCGACTTCCTTTTCAAATGTGAAGCGCAAGTGTTCATTGCGGTTACGCGAAGTCTTGTCTTCTTCATCATCGAGTTATCGGCCGATCTTCATCCTCTTGGACATTTTCATCAATGTTCGAGTCCGACAACCATCTAGAGATGGGTTTCTTTCCTTTCGATTGAGGAGGATGGAATATCTTCTTGGATTGCGACCTTAGCATCATGCTTGTCATTAGATACTTCTTATCTAATTCCTGACAATTAGCTTGAACAACAATTTGGAGTTCTTTCATTCGCATAGCTTCCATTTCCTTGATTGTTTGATCTTGATCTTGGAGCTTTGCTCTAGAATTCAACTATATTTTCTTCGGTTGAAGATGTAGGCATTGCTCTTCTTCCAGCAGTTGTTTGAGTTGAGCAACTTCAGCTTGTGCATCTGTTATTTTACGAGTTGTTCCTGAGGTGCTCGACTACTTGTTGATGGTAACTTTGTGTTGGGAAGTCGGATGAAGTAGATTTACGAGGAGATGGAGAAGGGATTCTTGTGAAGTCCTCTCGGTGTGCTTTTCCTTGTTGAGGCAATGTGTCATGTGAAATCCTCCGTCCACAGTGCGAGATCATCATCATCCTTATCATCATCATCCTTTTTGTGATGGTCAGAGGGAGGTTCATCAAAGTTATTCTCATCTATTTCTTCCTCCTCATCGTCTTCATATACAAGATTAATCACTTCTGGAATAGTGATCTTCTGCCCATTAACCTCCTCTTGTTCAGAAGGAATAAATTGTAGAGTGCAGGGGTGGCTTGATGCCATCAGGAATTTTAATCGACCATCGGCAGATTAAAGGCTTGAATCAACCATGCCACTTCTACGGAGAAATCCTTATGCTGATAAAATTAACTTGTTAAATGGAACATTACATGGATGTAGTTCTCCAAGTCGAGCTCGTGCTCGTCTCGTGGGATTGATCTGTGATTCTCAATATTTGGGAGATCGAGCACCTTAACCTCTGCCATTTCTTGAAGCATTGAATGTGCTTTGGCGGGTATGAGCTTTGAAGAAGGAAATAGGTCCTTTTCTCATCATCATGGACCTTAGTGGCACTTGTTTGTGCTAAATGAGTACATCGGGCTCGGAGACTTGTACTCTTGGGCGGGGGTTGCCTCAGATATCTTGTTGTGAGGTGGAGACTTGGAGTGCGGTCCTCATCAACCTTTCTTTCTTCTTGAACCTCTGTTGGAGGCTCAGATGTTTGTCTCACAGAAACTTGTGCAGTTTCTGGAATCTTTTCTTGTGATGAAGGCCTTGATGCCTCATCAATTTCCATATGTTGTGAGGATTGAATGGGCAATTCCTCGGCAACCTTCTACTTCTTTTGAACTTTGTTTAGTAGAAAGTGTTAGTCAAGAAAAATGATGGAAGATTGCTCTTTGAGGAGTATAAATATCTGAATGAAATACCTTCTCTCTGAAGGTTGATACTTGTTTCTCGAGGCCTTGGAAGCCTGGATTTCTCTCTAAAGAGATAGACTTTGATCTCTTCATTTTTTATCTCGATTGGACTATTAGAAACACTTATTAGTGAAGTGTATTAATGAATATCTGAAATTTTTTATCTTAAGGAAGTCTTTATCACACAGCTTGCAATTCGATTCCTTAAGTTGTGAGGGTGTGGAAGCCTCCTTCTCAGTTTCTGAGGCAAGCTTTTCAGCTTCCTCTGGTTCTCATGTTTCTAAATCAGCCTGTAACAAAGAAATTCTATTAAATAACAAGATTATGTGGCACAAAATATCACAAGTAGAGTTAAAACATTGAGATACGAGTAATGTCGAAATTTGATTGGTCTCTGGAACTTGTGACCCTTCTATCGTTAGTCTTGTTGTTCCATTTCATCTTCTTTGTTTGAAGTTTCGGTACTTGGACCTTGCACGAGTGTCTGACTCGGTTGCCTCCACAGTTGATCATTACGGCGGATGTCTCGGTTTGATCCCTCTCATTGAGTTAGAACACTTTGCTCTTTTGCGAGATTTTCTTGACAATGAAAGATCTTTGTGTCTGTACAAGTACCATTCGTGATATTCACATCATTTGTTGTGCTTGAAGGTATTAAGTGTTGAAAGCGATGGCGATATCTGACACTAAGCTATCACTCATCGAGTATCTTCAATATGCTTGATCTTTGTTGCTCACGATGGTGTAATTTATCGATTACCTTGGACCTTTGTTGCTTTTCGGCAACCTTTATAGCAGTGCTTGTTAAAGACTTTGTGGTGTATTCTTCTTGATAACTTAGGCCCTTTTTGATTTTTCTAGGACTTGAAATGACTAATTCATCATCTTCATCGTCGAGTTCTCATTAGCATTGGGGCCCAGTTGGTCCATAATTCCTGCGGTTTTACGCATATAGGGCTTGGTATACATCACTACTTTCTTTAGCGATATTGATGAGTTTATCGTAAGGCTTTTGATAGTCTTAACATTTAAAAGCACTTTCTCTTCTTGAGTCTACTTATTCGATGATTGATACCTCTTTTGCGGCATTGATGAGTTCATCTGCATTTATGAGTTCATCGGCTGACTCTGGCGGTATGAGAATCGACTGACCTCGATGGGTGTGCCTTACGATTTTCAATGACCTTCTTTTCGTGATTCTGGGCTTCTTGGTCGCAACTTTTCCCTCAAATACCACTTCAGTGTTTCCTTCTTAGAACATTTATGAGATCCAGTAACCTTTTTCATCATGCTCGTATACTCATATTTGTTGGGTAAGTTCTTTATTGGCTATCTCGACCTTCTCGAGCTCGATACTGACTTTTCGACAAGTAGCATATCTTTAGACCATAACTTCTTGTGGTCTTTTGGCTCGACAAGTCCCTTAGCGATTGTAGGCTCGAAGCCTTGAATCTTTTCCACAAATTTCATAAAGGCGTACTTTCCCCAATTGAAAGGGTTTTCCAGCCTTTTGTCTTGTTGTTGCAACAAGAACATCATCATCCAGCGTTCTTGGCTTATTTGGTCAGCACCTCCTTGTAGACCATCAAAGCATCTGTGAAGAATGCATGCACATCCAGTGAACCGGCGGATGTACGGTTACGATGTCAACAAGCTTGAAATGGGTTGTGTCGATTTTCAAGATCACACATCAACTTTATGTTGTTTTACACCTTGAGGAGATCATCATCCTTGGTGTCTATTTCAAAATCCTTTCCAAGATTTTGAAGAATCAACTTCTGGAGAAAGTTGTTAATCTGAAAGATTTCCTTTCCTTGGGTGAAGTTACGATGAACACTATTGCGTGCCTTGAAACACGAGGATATAATCACAGGTTGTTGTAGAATTCTAACACATCTAATGAAGAGATTACATTGGGTAGAGCGATAGAAAACCGCTTGATTTTGCCTTTTCAAGCATATCGAGTATCAGTTTACATTGGCGAGTCTCAACAGACCGTGATGAGGTATTCCTCGATCATGGAACCACCCAAAATCTTTACGTGATTTGAAGTCCAATGATCGGATTGAGTTCTGATCGATTGTTGATAACTTCTGACTCTGGTGCTTGCTTTTCGGCGATACAGTGGTAGTACTTTGGGATTACGGGTAGTTGATGCGTTTGGGGCCATCTCTTTATATATCGTAAGTTTTGAAGTTTGAAAGAGATTGAGGTGTAAGATTAGTGATTCTTTGAGAAAAACTAATTTGGGGCGAAGATTTGAAGAGAGGATAGAATGGTTTTGCTATTCTTGTGCGAGTGGAATGTTGGATTAAGTAGTGATTTCTTTTGCCAAAATCCTATATATATAACAATGAAATCTCAACAGACATATACATTACAAATCAATTTTGTGTGTAAGTATCGTGTATTGCGAAGGCGTGGGTAAAGCATTAGGCATTAAATGCATAGTGAGCCATCTTTGGGATTTCATGATCCACTATTCTGAAATTAATCTCGTAGTAATGATCAATCGCCCATTTCATCAAGGGTCACCATTGCTTCTTCAACAATGATCACAATCAACAATTGTAATTGTGCCCATTTAATGAATGTTGGCTATTAGCTTCTCTGAATCACGTTTACTGTGAATGAGAACCTTTGTTGTATCTGATTCTATCTTATACTTGTTGTCTTTTCAAAGTTTTCACAAAGATAGAAATAATTCAAATTTTAAGATAGTAGTTCTCTGAGACGGTTGTACTATTCTCTTTTGTGTTCCTCCTCCTTTGAATGACCTAGATATGTCGAGTACCGTTTAGAGATCTTCAAATAGTTATTTACCCTTTAGCCTTTGGTTTACGGATACCGTTCGGATACCTCTACTCTTGTCTGGATACCCGTTCGGATCTCCTTTGATATCTTCTTGGATATACGAACTTTTTAGTTCTTTGGTAGCTCCATTAGTCGAGGCATGTCTTAAGACTAGAATCTACTTTCTTCTGGTGGCTTAGTGAAGATATACGCAAGTTGGTCTTCGATGCCAATCTTGAGTATCTCTATATTGTCTTTTTCAGCGTGGTCTCTACGATGAAGTGGTGTTTAACATCAATGTGCTTTGTTACAGCATGAAACTTAGGATTACGAGTTATGGCAATAGCACTTGTGTTATCCTGAAAATAGAGTTTTCTCTTCATTGAATCCATAGTCTACGAGTTATTGTTGTATCCACAATATTTGTGAAGTGCAACATCCGCAACAATATATTCAGCCTCTGTGGTAGATGTGGCAATTGAGTTTTGTTTCTTGATGAACGAAGATATTAATCTAACGAAATTGACAAGTTAGGAGGTGCTTTTTCTATCAAGCAATGATCCGGCATAATGCATCGAATAGCCGAAACTCGATCCACTATCTTTTGGATACCACAATCGACTTCTACGTTACCCTTTACATACCTTAATATCTTCATAGCAATGTTGTAGTGTGGCTGCATTGGATTTATAGAAATCGCTACACTCCAAGCGCATATTGAATATCGAGGTCTACTTGCGGTGAGGTATAGTAGAGACCCGATCAATTTCCTATACTTGTGTTCTTGACACTCTTGGATTGATATAGGTCATTTGGTTCAATGCTCATATGTATCTTAGCATTCTTTTGAAGGCTTTAGATTGAACTTGTTGAGCATGTCTTTTGCATACTTTGTTTGACTAATGAATATTCCATCATTGAGTTGCTTGACTTGATCTGAAGTAATTCAATTCTCCCATCATGCTCATCTCAAATTTACTTTTCATGAGTTGACAAAGTCTTCACAAAGTTGCTTGTCTTTAGATCGAATATAATGTCATCAACTTTGTGCTTGAACTAAAGTAGTTTCCATCATGGTTCAATGTGAAGAGTGTTTTATCAACATCTCCTTTCTTGAAACCACTTTCGAGTAGGTATCGGCTAATGTATCATACGAGCTCTTGGAGCTTGTTTGCACCATCTGAGCTTTAGAAGCTTATAGACCATCCTACTTTAGAAACTTCAAAACCTGGTGGTTTGCTCAACATAGACTTCCTCGACAAGTTCACCATTTAGAAATGCACTCTTGACATCCATTTGATAAAGCGTAAAGTCATTATGGTACAAAGGCTAGAAGAGTCTTATTGCATCGAATCTTGCAATGGTGCATAAGATTCATCAAAATCTAATCCTTGATGCGGGTGAATCATGGCAACCAACCTAGCTTTGTTTACGGTTATTTCACCGGACTCATTCATTTTTGTTTACGAAAACCCTTGGTTCGATTCTGATATTCGTCATCAAATGGAACGGTTTCAGGACTTTGTTTCTCTCAAATTGATTGACTCTTCTTGCATTGCGGAGATCGATCTTGATCCTTTAATGCTTCTTCTATAGTCTTTGGTTCAATGTTTGAGATGAAACATCCATAGAAACGATTTGCTTTTTTGATTGCTCTTCTAGTTCTAACTCCTTGATACATGGGACCGATCACATCCTTTGAGGATGATTTCTTATCCATTTCATAATGAGTTTTGAACTAGTAGGATCAATATCATTTTGATTTGTATGTGAATCAATATGATCTTGATGAGATACTTGTCTTGATTTCTAAGATATCGACACATGGAAAATGCCATGGATATCGACACTTTTTGATGTTGAGATATCTGAATCTTGCATTTCGGCAATCTCATTTTGATACCTCTCCATGATGAAGGTTCTCGATAACTTTGTTCCATTTACGGAATTCTCATAGGAAATTCTTCATCATGTCTTAGAGTAATTGGTTGTTACTAAGCATAGGTTGCTTTTCGTAAATCGGAGACTACGTCCTCTATTTGAATGATAGAATTGTTTCCGGATCCTTTTGAGAATCTTTAATCATTAGTTCTTTGAACTTATCGAGATCATTATTTAAGAGTACTTTCTTGTTTCCTTCGCAGAACACTACATGAGCAGATTATTCGATCTTTTGCGTTCTTTTGTTTGTAGATTATGGCTTTGCTATCTGAGAATAACTAAGAAAATACTCCTTCATCGCCTTTGGTTGAAATGTTCTCAAGTATTCTTTTCCATTGTTGAGAATGAAACATTTGCAACGAACACCCATAGATGTTTGATACTAGAAATTACGATGAAAAGCTTCGTAAGGAGTTTTGTCATGGTGTTTGTTAATCGACATGTATTTTGAGTGTAACATCTTTGTGTCTGACTTGAGCGATAAATTTCACTTATTTTGATTAATAACATTGTTCTTTTGCTTCCTTGAGGTCCTATTCTTTCTTTTCGACAACACCATTTTGTTGTGGTGTTCTTCGAGAAGATAGTTGATGTTGTATACCTTTGCGGTGCAAAACTCTTTGATATCTTGGTTCACAAACTTCGTACCATGGCTACGATTCTGAGATACGCTTGTCATTTTCATGACTTGAGCTTATTGACAAGTTAGGTATCTAGGCCATGATTTTTGTTTGAGAAAGACAAGTAAATCTTGGTAATCATCAGCAACAACGGACCATGCTTACTTTCTGCATAACTAGTATAGGATTCAAGCAGATCCATATGTAACATTTTACGGTGGCCTTTCCTTTGGAATGTCTAGTTTTGACTTGAAGATGTTTTGGATTGTTTTCCCATTTGGCAAGATGACATACCTTCTTTCTATATGCCATTTGGGTAAACCGACACGACTCTTTCTTGGCTAGCTTATTGAGTTTTGAAATTCAAGTGACTCATTCTTTTATGTCATAAATTTTCTTGATGTGGCAGTTGACTCACCATGAGACATTCTTGGTTGTGGCGGATGCAATCGAAACATAAAGATTTCCTTCATGCTTACCATGGTATGCTGCTTTGACTCATTGTGATCACTTTACATAGTTTTGACTTGATCTTGTGATTGTACCCTTTGTCCACTAATTGACTCATGCTTGGAGTTATATTTCAATCCCTTTACATGAAGTACTTGAAGATTGTAAGGACTCCAAACTTCAATTGCCAAAACTGTGGTTGGACTTTCATCTCCTCCGACAAACACAAAAATTGGTCCATCATTCGATTTTGTAGTCAATCAGTTGCTTTGTCTCTGTCATGTGCTTCCCATCCACTATCAAAATGCCACTTTGAATTAGTCTTTAGAGTGTTACGCACAAAGCGAAACAGAGATTAGGTTCTCATACCAACAATGGAACCATTTGGACTAAAAAATCTTCGATGATCGATTTTGAATGAATTTCTTAAAACATTCTTTTGTCTATGAGGAACATAAGGAGGAATCCCTAGTTAAATGATTTGTATCATTGTTGTTAGAACTATTTTTCTTTCTTGGTGTGTTCCTTGGTGCTCCATTTGGCTTTCAGATGCATCGGGGTTTCTGCCCTTCTCGTGACAGCAATTCTTCTAGCCACGGCATTGATTTCCCGGCTTGATTTATCTTCCATACGATAATTCTTTGTGAGCAATTCTAGCTTTTAACCATCGTTCTTGCTCTTGTTTTGTAGTCCACGAGCAAGATGTTTCCCGATAAACTTCTTGGCCAATCCGTTCGAGCTTTTATGAGATCTCTTCTTGACTTTGCTAGTCTGGATAATCTATTTTCTTTCGAGAAAATGTGACATAGGAGGAATTTGGCTCTGCAATTTTTCCTTGAAGAGACATATACTTTGGGTGATTACACTTTTTAGTGTTATGTTTCTTTTGAGACATTTCCACATTTTCCTTTGGACTTGTTTTCCCACAAAGGCTTGGTGTAGCGCCTTTCCTTTGCCGACAATCTTAACTTTGTCGATACTATAGATTGCTTAGGAATCACTTTCTTTGAGCAGCGACAAATGTTCGTCCTTCATTACTCTTATTGAGTGGTGAGCTATACGTATTAATGTCTAACCCAAAGTCCTCTCTTTTACGAAGGATCTCTTAATAAGATTGTACTTGGTAAGAGTGTCACTAACTTTGGCATAGATTGAAAGATAGTTCTTTCTTTTGAGTTCCTCATTCTCGGAAAGAAGATCTTCACATTTCTTTTGAAGATTGGCCATTGCTTCTTTATGTGACACCGGTCTCGGATAAAGCGCTTGAGAAATGCATTTCGACATCCTTTTCTCAGATATCTTGATTAATTGAGAATTTTCCTTTTCAGAGAGAATTCTTTCTTCTTCAAACTTCTTCGGCTCTATCTGGATCATTGAAATTCTCTTTCGTAGAGATCAAGTTCTCTTTGAGTTTTTCGGATCTTTGAATCCTCTTCATCACTTTCATAAGTATAACTGAGGAGTATGTGTTACCTCATTGATGATTAGACGAGGTTCAATGTTGGAATATCTGGAAAGATTTCTTGACCATTCCACACTTCTTTCTTCTTTTGACCAAAAGTCGATTACTTCATGAGAGAAGCGCACATTTAAGGGGCGTTGTGAATCATCCTCATCCTCATCCTCAGAATCAGATTCAATATCTAGAGCATCCACTTGGATTTGAATCTTTTTCCTTTCTTCAGTGAGCATAGCTCTCTGACTTCTTTTGAAGATTCTTCTGTTTTTCTTGTCACCTGTCTTTAGTTTGTTGAAAGCGGCAATCCTTCTTGAAATGACCGGGTTTACGACAGTAGAAAGCGAGATATCGATTTCGATTTCTCTTTGCCTCGATGCTTGATGCTTTTGAAAGCCGACTTGTTAATGAGCTTTGCATATTTTGTCTTGGTGGTAGTTTGAACCTAGATACTTTTGACTTTTCTTTGGCTTTTCTTCTCTCAATTTCTCGTGACATATTTTCCCATTGCTTTCTGACAAGAGCATCCTCGATCACTTCCTTGCCTTTCTTCTTTTGAAGTTCCTTGAGCAACCATCGACATTACACCTTCTCGGTTGTTTGTTCTCTTTGAGTTGTCTCTAGTCAACGATGGCAAGATGAGAGAAAAGTTCTGAGGTGATATCTGGCATTCCTTGGTTAAAGTAGAAAAACTTTGTGTGTTCGATTATGATTTAGACTCCTCACAATAGTTTTAATCTTTTAAATTTGGGTATATCTATTACTTTCACCAAGTGCGACCATGTCCTCGTAAGTGTTGTAAATGAAAATCTAGTTCTTGAGAGTCTGTGAGGACCTTGTTTAATGTTTTGGAATTTGAGCTTCAAAACTTCAAACTTGTTTTCCTTTGTTTTCTCGGTGCCGATGCAATTTCTTCAATTGCCGAGCCACTTTCGCGTTTTACTTACAGTTTACTGTATGTGCTCTGGAATAGAGCGTATGATGATATTACGACCATCGGTCGATTTCTCTTGGCATCTTCCGATGTCGAGCTCTCTGAGCTTTGGTTCGTAAATAACTTGGTAGTGGTCTCCTTTAGCGCATCATGCATGAAGACCCATCGCTTTGTTCTCTGTCTACCATTTGAAACCTCCATGACTTGCTTGAGTTGTTGAATGACTATCGGACCGTTCATTATTACTTCGACCATTTGGTCCTGATGGCTTCTAGGTGGAGCATCATGTTGTTCTTCCATTTTCATAATTCTGGATTGAAATTGGGCGTCACTTAGACATCCTGCGTGAACCTACTAAACAAACAAATCAAGTGTAGGTGGCGATTCTTGGGCACTTATAGGGATCTAGGTTCGGTCTGAAAGGCTTGGGAACCTCTGCTCGATACCATGTTGGTCGGATAACGGCAAGTAAAGACTAGAGGGTGGGGGGGTGAATAGTCTTTTAAAACTTTGCCGATAAACCGAGTTTCTCGGATATACGTGTGAATGTCGATACTTAATTTGAAGGCGGAAGACTTTTTATGTGATAAGTGCGTGCTCGGCAAGATGTGTGTAAGTACTTTTGCAAGATAAGTAAAAGCAGTAATAAATGATAAATAACTTTAAGTCTTTTTATAGTGGTATCGAAGGTGGCGTAATCCTTGACTAATCACTTTGGCCTTTCTAGGACCTAGAATCAATAAAACAGATAAATGAGTTAACCTTACATATATCTTCTCTTGATTCCTAAATACACTAGGTTTGACTAAGTGTTCCCCAGAGTTATTCCCGGCTTTACCCAGTACTTCACAACCTTTCGAAACCTTTTGACCTATTCCTTAGCTTCCCAGGCTAAGTACTTCTATCTTTCGACAACATGGAGTTATTCCTTAGTTCCCCAAACTAATTACTTCCTATACTCCACGCTTGAATATGGTGTTGGTTTTAGGTTTGTTGTCGGGTGAGCTTCTTAAATAGCTTATTAGGTTATTAGGATAGCTCTATGAATCAAGTATGTAATACACTTTTTCAATGTATGGTATCTTGTTCTCTCTTGACCAAGTACAGTCTAATAAGTGTTCAGAATGAATCTGGATGAAATCTTAGTTAACTCCTTCACAGAGATATGATGCTTGTTGAGATCGGGACACTTAGAACTTTTTATGCTACTTAGAATCAAGAGCTTTGAGTATGAGAAAGGTTGAAGGTAAGTAGTTTGCTTGAGAGAGCTTGTGAGAATATTGATATGATTACATGTTGTCTAAGGTGTGTTCTCAAAGCGGTCTAAGTGTTGATATTTATAGATGAATTTGAGTCTTGGTTTGAATAGTATCGTTAGACTTAACTCGATTTCAAACTATTGATATCTGAATATAATCTTTATGTGGTTGTCTTCTTCTTTAGAAGCTACAGATTTTTATTAGAACATTTATATCGCATTTTAATAGCTATATATTTTGTCTTGTAGTGCCAACGGAACTATATGTATCGAGATCTTTATCTGATGGAGTTTACGAAACTTTGCATGTTCTTTTCCATCGATTATTACAACTCAGGATACCATTTGTTGAAACAACTTTGTTATAAAATATTTCTCTTTTGAAACATAGTTTATATCGAGAGTATCTGAATTGTGTATGAATATATGGGCGTTTGTAAATCTCGAAACCTTTTGTTCTCAGATATCTTTTTGCACTTGTGTTTGAAACACTTGTTTCTTCAATGTCTGGACATAGGTAGAACCTCTGAAAGCCTTTGTCTTGACAATCTTATGCGATCTTCAAATCTTCAAATCAAGTTGAACTTTTCACTAACTTTGGAAGAACTTCTTCTTGGTCTTCTTTAGAAAATAAAATTACATTTTGAGACCTAACATCCTACTCTGAGATTTGCTAGACTATACGTACTTGGTAGTTTCCTCTTTTCGGTGTTGAAGTGACGAAATTACTAACCACCTTTACGAGCTAAGATAAGTCATTGGAGTTCTTGATCAAAATCTAAATAGATATTCCTAACAAAGCCCTTGATTTGAGTAATCACATTACGTGCATGAAGCGATTGTAAATAAACCATCGGCAACTTGATCATCATAGCTTATAAACTACCGTTCTGTTAAGCTGAGTTTTAAAAGCGGCGGCGACATCATATTGATCTTTGGCTCCTAGATCGAGGTTCACAGCTTGTCTTCCTTTGATAACAACATCAATGTTGAAAGCTCGAGAATTCGGGCTTCTTTAGTAGGCCCCGGTTTTGCCCTCCTTGCGGGAGAATCTTTTCACACCAGTGTTGTGGAAGGTTTGAAGCCGTTACCATATTCCCCGAGGTTCTTGTCCAGTTGATCTGGTTTCCTCTCTGATTCATATGGCGACGGCGGTACCATTTTACTTAATCATCATAGCTTTCTCGGTGTGACCGTGACTTGTCCTTTGTTACATTGCGGTTCCCTACTTCTTTTGCGGGTTGACCAATCTTTGAGTTCCATTCCTCTCAAAGGGTGTTGCTTCGGTTCTCCTGAAGTTATCCTCGAAACTTGGCGATAAAGGAATTAGTCTCGTGATTAAATTCACCTATTTGCTTTGCAATTTTCAGATGTCTCCCTTCTCTATTCACGTAGGTATCTATCTTATCTTCCATGGAGAGGGTAGCTTTGGCGGTTTTGTGGCTTTGGCGCTTGGTGGTGGTGTGGGAGCAGGTGCCATAATAGGTGGTCTGAGTGCGCTGGTTGAATTAGGGTTAGGCTACGTCCAGTGCAGTGTATGATAAGAGAGGGTGTTGAGGATTAAATTTGTTTATGGTTGGTTCATTGGCACTCCATTTCCTTGATTCACTTTGCGTAGTGTACCTCTTCCAGTGAGTGTTGGTTCTCTGGTCCTTCGTCATGCGATATCCTTCTTCCCATCCTTATCTCTATAGCTTCCAATCCTCCACGCATATCTATTTCAAGGGGTTCCTCGATTACTCTACGGCCTCCTCGGTAGCTTGACTCTTCTTCCATAAATCCTTTACGCAGGTTCTCCTCGAGTTCTACTTTGCTTCCCGAATCATACTTCCGAGGGTCATGTAGCGGAGTTTTCTGACATGCTCTCCAATAAAATTGAGTGCTGGCTGATAGAGTCAGAATTCTCTTGTAGATGTTGTTGACCCATGTCAAGCAGGCGCATGAGAGTGTCATGGGCATCTGTCAGAAGTAGATCAACTTACATATCTTTCACAGCTTAATGGAAGGTTTCTCCACAGCAAATTGGTTGAAGTTTGGATGGCTCTTGAGTGAGATGTCTTCTTCAATGGGAAGTGCTAGAAGCATAAACATTGAAGACCTCATCCCATAGTGAATCACTTGCTGGTACGTAGTGAGATAAGCCAGTTCTTGATCTTCTTGTCCCTTAAAGGCGGTGGGGAAGAACCATACTATACGAGTTGACATTCAAGTAGAGAGCCCATTCGTTGGTATGCCTCTGACTATGCGTGAAATCCACTTATAAAGTGTATCAGGTCCTTAGTTGGGTTCCGTAGAAGTTCTTGGTAGGCTGGTTTTAGATATGAGTTCCACTTGAGATCGTACCTCCCTCCTGCGATCCCTTTCCGGATAGATGCTTGCTTGAGGCATGCGGTGTAAGCGCCCACTTGGCATAACATAGTCAGCACTTGTAAGTACCTGCCGTCTTCATCTACACTAATTCCACCACTTTAGTAGATTATCATGCCTTGATTCTCATCTAACCTCCAATCTTTCCTCGGCTATCCTTAGCGTTTTCTGGTCCCGACTCTTCCCTCTCATTGGATATCCGTTAGAATGCTTAGCAGGTTACTCGGGGTTGGAGATTGCGACATTTCAAACATTGGATTGTATGCGTTGCTGGTTAACATTCTTCACTCATGTTGCTAGATGATTCCACTTGATAGTAGCAGGCGATCTTCCCTTGAAGTTATCTGCATGTAAATGCTTTAAAAGCGGTACTTTCTTTGGTGTTCTGCACTTCTCCTACCTTGCATGTAAAATTGCTCTGAAACCTTAGCGGTCTGAATATATAATACTAGAAAGAAAATAAAAGCAAAAATCTAAAATTACTTATTTTTGGCGTTTTTTATTAAGGAAATAAATAATGCGGAAAGCTAAGTATTTTTTTGTATTTTTTTGTTGTGGAGATAGATTCTCTCACAATTACATGCCGTTTTTTGGATTTATCTTGCGTCATTATTAAAAGGCGGTGCGTAAATTAAAAAGCAAAGAAAAGGTACTAACTTATCTCAGTCGATCGAAGAAACTTTCTTTAGCGACGAAGTATCCCCCGACGGCGATACGAATTTTGGTATGCACTTAGAGATCTCGTTTCTCCGTTGTAGAGACTGTAATCCGTCTGATCGAGATTAAATTTATGAAGTCGGAGGTCTCACGAAATCCACAGATTTATAAGCGGAGAAAGTTGACTGGGGATGTAGATTCTCCCACGGACACTTAGCATAGGAACAAGCAAATAACGTTGATTGAATCTGATTAGTAAACAATTTTTCATCTCGAGACGAGAATACTCGGTTACATGATAAACGCGGTACACCTTTTTGATATGCTAAATCGATAGTTGTGGAAGCCCAGTAATGAGTTCCCTAACCTCCCTGCGCTATACTACTCCAACTTCTAGTTAAAATCCTACTTGATTACCCACCCCAAAACTGACAATGAGGCGTAATCTGTATGGTTACTTTCGAGAGTGCGTTGACGCGAGTACCCCAAACTAAAGTTAAATGAAACCTCTTTTGTGTCTTTCAGCGAGAACATCTTTGCGAAGGATATGTATGGAGTTATAACAACCCACGATTTATGTATCGAATGTTAGGGAATATACATTTAGATTTTGATCGGTAACCTATTGACTTATCTTAGCCCGAAGGTTGGATTTAGTACTCTTGGTTTCCATGAACAACTTTGTAAAAGAGGAAACTCACTAAGTATGATAGTCCCCAGCAAGTCTTGCTTATAGGATGTTTAGGTCTCAAAATGTAATTTTATTTTCCTAAAGAAGACCGAAGAAGAAGACTTCCAATGGGGAAAAGTTCAATAGATTTGAAGATTTGAGGCGCACCAGATTAGCTTTGAAAACGAAAAGAGTTTTTCGGATACCTATGTCGGATATCTTGAAAAAAAAACAAGTGTTTGAAACACAGAGTGGCTGCAAAAGATGTGTGAGAATAAAAAGGTTTACGGGGAACGAGAAGAATGCCTGACGGATATCCACACTCGGATACCTTGGATATAAACTATGTTTTGGCGGAGAAATGATATTTTACACCAAAGTTGTTTTGACAAATGGTATACGGAGTTTGTGATAATCGAGTGGAAAAGAACAATGCACGAAGTTTGAGAGAAACTTCTGAGAGTGTATAAAGATCCTACGATACCATGCGTGATTCCGTAGTTAAATTTATTTCTGGACAGAATGCTACAAATATAGTCTGATGCATTAAATGCTTGTGATGAGAAATATGCGAACAAAAGCGGTAGCTCTGAGGAAGAAGATAGAGCACCTACTTTCTGAAGGCTACTATGACCGGATATATTAGTTTTTGGGGAAATTGAGGTTAAATTAAAACGGATACTATTCCAAGCGGCTTTCAATTAAATACATAAATATCGACACTTAGGCTAGCTTGAGATACATCTTGAATATTCTCTGACTCTCTAAGCAAACTACCCTTCAGAAGCTTCTGTGCGATAAAGCTCTTGATTCTAAGTAGCACAAAAGTTCTAGGTAGTCATACTTGACATTGTTATCGTGAAGGGAGTTGAACAGATTTCATGTCTGAATTCATTCCTGCGGAACACCTGAACTTGAGTCGATTGGGAATATCAAGATACCATACATTGAAAAGTGTATTAAATATACTTGGTTAGAGCTATCTGAATAACGAATATCTGTTAAGAAGCTCACTGAAATGAACACAAAACTGACACACATGAAAGCGTGGAGTATAGGAAGTACTTAGTTTGGGAAAACTGAGAATAACTTTCAAGGTTGAGCACAAGAAATTGCCAGCAGGAAACTGAAAGCGAGGAAAATCGAGACAAAGGGAAGTGGCTGACAGACGCCCTCAGGTATGGGTGCAGACAGAAGAAGAGAGCGAAAGAAAAGAAAAAATTTCTGCAAATGAGGTGTAATGAAGTGGGTGGGAAGGATCGAAAGGAAAAATGCAAAGGTAGGAGGCTAAGTTCTTTGGGACTGAATGGAGCAAAGTGGCGTGAGTTGAAATTAATGAAATGAAAAGTCTGGGGTTGAAATGATTGTGAACGATGCAAGTTTGGTACTGCAAGGTATAAGCGACGGAGACAGTAACATTGAAATGAAAACATTTCAAGATTTTTCAGGATGATGACTGAAATTCCAGTATCTGAAATGAATTGAAGAATGGGATATCCAGCATTCCAGCAATGGGATATCAATTCTTTGCAGTATCAGATGTAATCAATTTGAAAGTTCCATTGAAACAGTGCAGTTTCAGAAAGAAGACATTGATAAACCTCTTCACATTGAAACTACTTTTAGTTCAGAAACCATTTGATTGGAGTTTGGATCAATGACAACAACTCAGTATGAATGAAGAACAAGATGCCAGATGACGCTGAACGACAAGCCACTGAAAGTTGATTGTAGCAAGACACGTGCTGGAAGCCACCAGTAGAAAAGTTTGAATGTCTGAAGAAGTATCGAGAGAAAAGGAATCTTGGAGCGGGTGTCGGGGCGAGGAAAGAAGAGAGTATGGGCGGCAAACTGTTGAAATTTGGAATGACATTAAATGGGCACAGTCGACGATTATCGTGCTGAAAGCGATGATAAAGTGTGTGAACAGCTGGTGTGTAATCTTTCTATCGAACAGAACCATTTTGGGATGTGTTGGCATGCATTCTTCATAGATGCTGATGGTCACGGAGGTGCTAACGAATAAGCCCGAAGCGGCGGATGATGATGTTCTTGTTGTAACAACAAGAAAATTTGGAAAACCCTTTCGATTGGGAAAATCGCCTTTATGAAATTTGTGAAAAAGATTCGAGGCTTGAGGCCTACAATCGCTAAGGGACTTCTTGAGCGAAGACCACATTAAGTTATAGTCTAAAGATATGCTACTTCTTTGGAAAGATAGGCATTGAGCTCGGAGAAAGTGACATAGCCAGCGATAACTACTCTGAATATGAGTATCTGAACATGATGAAAAGGATTCTTGGATCTCGAGAAAAAGTTCGAAGAAGCGAAAGGCGAAGATGCGAGGAAAAGTTAGGACGAAGCCCGAACTTCACGAAAGTCGCAACGGCAAATCGGAAGGCACACCCATTGAGGTTATCGAGTTCGGATACTACTTAGTAGGCTGGCATGAACTTCGTCAATCTTTGAGGTATCGACTCTTGAACAAGTAAACTCGTGAGAAAGTGCTTTTCGAAATGTTAAGACTATTGCGAGAAGCCTTGCAGAACTCATCAATCTTTGCTAAAAGTAGTGGCGGATACCAAGCCCTATCTGTAGAAACCGGGAATTATGGATTGATCGGTTCCAATCTTTGATGAGAACTCTGACGATGAAGATGATGAATTAGTCATTTCTCAAGTCTAGAAAAATCAAAATGGGCTAAAATTCTTTGAAAAAATGGCGGTGTAGAAATGAAGAACACACACCCGGTTCTTTGAACAAGCACATTACAAAGGTTCTTGAAGAACAGCGATGTCGAAAGCTTTGGACAAATTACACCATCAGGACAAAATGGAAAGCATGTGAAGATGCTCACGATGAGTGATAAACAAGTGTTGGAGGATCTTGCCATTGCCTCGACACTCAGCGGTCTCATCTCGAAACGACAACCCGACAACCCGGATGTGAATCTTCTTTGAAATGGTACTTGAAATTGCGGATACGACATCTTTCATTCTGAAGAAATCTTGTAAAGGCGGGTTCCCAACTCGATGAGGAGGATCAATGAGACATCTGCTCGAGAATGATCAACGGGAGGCCAATGAGTTGCATACTCATGAGAATGCAAGTACGAAACTTCAAGCAAAGAAGATGAAATGGAACAACAAGTCCAACCGTAGAAGGGTCACAAGTTCGAGACCAATCGGCTGACATTACTCGGTATGAATGGTTTAACTCTATACTTGTGATATTTTGTGCCTACATAATCTTGTTATTTAATAGAATTTCTTTATTCAGACTGATAGAAACACGAGAACAAGAGGAAGCAAAGCTTGCCTTAGAAAGCGAAAGGCTTCCACCCTCCTGACTTAAGGAATCGAGGCACATTCTGGTTGATAAAGACTTCCATAAGATATAATTTTTAGGATATTAGATTAATACACTTCACTAATAAGTGTTTGTTTCTAATAGGCTCCAAGCGAGAAGAAAAATGAAGAAATGAAAATCTATCTCTTGAGAGAAATCCGAGGCTTCGAGGCCTCGAGGAACAAATATCTGAACATACGTAGAAGGTATTTCATTGAATATTTATACTCCTCGAAGAAATCTCTGGTCATTTTTCTTAGACTAACACTTTCTACTAAGCAGGTTCAAAAAGTAGAAGTTGTTGAGGAATTGCCCATTCAATCCTCACGACATATGGAAATTGATGAGGCATCAAGGCCTTCATCACGAAAAGATTCGAAGCGCACAAGTTTACGTAGAATAGCTGTTGAGCCTCAATGAGAGGTAATTGACATCTCGGATATCGATTTGTCGATAAAATTTTCTTGATAAAATTTCCTAAGTGTTATGTTTTAATTCTCGAGGTTCGGCGAGAAAGAAAGGTTGATGAGGACCCAGGACTTCCAAGTCTCCACCTCACAACAAGATATCTGAGCAACCCACATCTCGATGGTACAAGTCTCTGAGCTGATGTACTCATTCAAGTACCTCATAAACCTAACTACACTTGTACTCGGATATCTACACAAGTTTTGAATCTAACTTTCGAACTCTTTCTTCGAGGCTCAAACAAGTGCCACGAAGGTCCATGATGATGAGAAAAGGACTACTTCCTTCTTCAGCTCATACCATGCGAAAGCATTGATGCTTGAGAAATGGCGAGAGGAGTTAAGGTGCTCGATCTCTACGAAATATTGAGAATCACAGATCAACCTACGAGGGTGACACGAGCTCTTGACTTGGAGAACTACATCCATGCAATGTTTCCAAGAGCGATTATCAAGTTGCGACCTTATTGCATAAAGTTTCTCAGGAGAAGTGTACGAAGTTGATTCAAGCCTTTAATCGGTGATGGTCGGACAAGATTGAGATGGCATTCAAGTGATCTTGCCCAGACTCTACAATTTATTCCTTTTGAACAAGAGGAGGTTAATGGGCGGAAGATCACTATTCTGAAGTGATTAATCTTGTATCCCGAAGGCGATGAGGAGGAAGAAATAGATGAGAATAACTTTGATGAACCCCCTCGACCATCACAAAAGGATGATGATGATAGGATGATGATGATGCTACACGGGGATGGGATGGATTCACAAGGACACATTGCCTCGGTTCTTTGAAAAGCTGCGAGAGGACTTCAGCCAATCCCTTCTCCATCTCCTCGAAATCTACTCATCGACTTCTGACAAAGTTACTCTTGAACAAGTAGTTGAGCACTCGGAGGAACAACTCGAAAATAACGATGCCTGACAAGCGAGTTGCTCAACTCGAACAAGCATTGGAAGAAGAACATGACTATATCTTCAAGCTGGAAAAAGATAAGTGAATCTAGAGCAAAGCTCGAAGATTGAAGATCAAACAATCGAGGAAATGGAAGCTTATCTTTGAAATGAAAGAACTCGACTTGCTATTCAAGTAATTCTTTGGAAATCGAGATCTTGAACAAGTATCTAATGACAAACATGATGCTAAAGTGCAATCGAAGATGTTCCATCCTCCTCCGAAATGAAAGAAACCCATCTATGAGATGGTTCTTTGGACTAGAGAACATTGATGAAAATGTCGAGAGGATGAAGATCCTTTGGTGATAACTAGGATGATGAAGACAAGACTTTGGCGAGAACACATAATGAACACTTGGCGGTTTCACATTTGAAAAGGCGATTGCTCTGAAACATTGACAGGCGCTAAATGTCAACTCAATGAATACTTGAATAGATATCAAATCTTGGCTAAATTGAAAGGAGTTATCTTCTCGAAGACAAAGCCTATTGCATCGATCCTACTTGGTGAAGTCGTTCAGAGCTCATCACTCAGAGAACTAACAGTCTGGTGATTTCTCAGAAAGATCTTGGCATGGTTAGGGATGATGACCAACTCTTGGATACAAAAGCTTTTGAAGAGGCTTGCTATCTTGCTTTGGAAGCGAATCTTTGTTCAAGGCCAGCTTGGCGAAGCTTGATAAGGATCTTGGTCTTATCAAACAAAATCGAGCTCAGGCTGATCTGGAAAAGTTGGTTCTTGCTTACAACTATCTCGCAAGGAAATTTAACTCCTTCGAGAATCATTTGTGATTAAGTCGATCGACAATGATTAAGGGAAGAATATCAAGAGGCTCGAGAGAGGAAGGAAGAGGAATCAAAGAAAATGAACAACCACCTCTCGAATAAATGAGCCCTCCTCGATCGGTGCTCCAGATAGTGGCCACCACTCGACTTCTGAACAGGAATGACAAGGGCGAGATCACGAAACCTCCAGTACCAAGGCTCGAGGAGAAGACAAGTAAAAGGGATTGATGAATCTTCTTCTTCTTCTTCTGAAGAAGAAGAAGAAGAAGAAGAAGAAGAAGAAGAAGAAGAATAAGAAGCAGCAGAAGAGGAAGAAGAAGAAGGCCAAATCAAATCACAGGCGATGAAGAAAGGCGCAAAAGTCTCACAAGAATTGATCTTGATGATGATGATGAAGATGATGAAGATGAAGCTCCTCTTCACATAAAAGGAAAATTGAAAGCTGGCAGCCCATGGCGGCAAAGCCTTTGGCGGCTAAAACACCCTACGGAAATACCAGTCTATCCGGGTGGTTCTTGAACATTACCGAAGAGAATTCAAGACAAAGGAGGAGCAGTGAAATTTGAACAAAGACAAAGTCGACTTCCACTCGGGGCGGAAGAAGCGAAGTTGAGTATGTGAAGAATGACAACAACTCCTCTGTCTATAGGTGCATAAATTAGAAAAATGGCTACTGGATTCTGGAACTCAGGCATTTACTGCTAAATTCAAGGTTTCCAGAACCAATCCATAAATAGCTCATGGCATGGAGAAAAGACAAGTCAATCTTGATTAACACTGACCACATCAAAGCATGGTTGGATTTTGAAGTGATCAGAGAATATAAGCCATGAAAAGGACCTCTTTGATGAATGTCCTTATGGAAAGCGGATGATGTGCACAAATTGACATTCTTTGGAGCAGACGCAGAGCAAGACTTCTTTGTGGAACCTATGAGTCCTACTTAGCGAAGATCAATACAAGGGTGACATCGGATATCTGAAGATCATTTATGAATACTTCAAGCTATCGGATATCGAGAATCGAGCATGCACAGGAAGTGGGGAAAGTATTTGTGGGTCGACACTTTGTCGAAAAATCTACCAAAACACATGGAAGTACGTGGATTTACGGAGACAAAGATGATTATTAGAACTCTTCTCTATGACTACTCACGATGATATCAAAGGTTTGGTGATAGGAAATTTGCAGATTGATCCATGGAAGTATTTTGAAGACTTGAAGTATAGAAGACTTGAAGACTAGTTCATTAGGATGTCTACTTGGAGCTTGGTTACTCGTGTTGTCCTAATTTACTATGTATTTTGTATCTTCTTGTTGAGCTAAATTGTATTATGTACTAAAGTTATCGTAAGCTTTCTACGTATCATGTCGATGAACTTACTCTCGGATATCTTTCTTTATAAAAGATAACTTGTCGTAAAGATCACACCTTGTGATTTGGTTGATGTTTACTTTACATAATTATATGGTGAAAGATCATAAGAAATGATTAAGTGATGGATTGTTTCCTCATCATTTGTAATAGGTCGGATAGTCATCGTTGGTGATCAAAATGGAAATTTGTTAGGAATATACATTTAGATTTTGATCGACAAGCTAATGACTTATCTTAGCCGAGAAAGGTAGTTAGTACTCTTGGTTCACTTGAACAACTGTAAAGGAAACTCACTAAGTATGATAGTCTAGCAAATCTTGTATAGGATGTTAGGTCTCAAAATGTAATTTTATTTTCTAAAGAAGACGAGAAGAAGACTTCCGGCGGAAAAGTTTAGCGGTTGAAGATTTGAAGGCGCACAAGATTCTTTGAAGACAAGGTTTTTAGATACCTATGTCGGATATCTTGAAAAAACAAGTTTTGAAACACAAGTGTTGCAAAGATATGTGAGAATAAAAGGTTTACGAGGAGGAAAGTGCCTGAGATATCCACACTCGGATACCTTGGATATAAACTATGTTTACGAAGAAATGTTTTATACCAAAGTTGTTTCAACAAATGGTATCTGGAGTTGTGATAATCGATGGAAAAGAACATGCAAAGTTTCAGAAAACTCTGAGTGTATAAAGATCTCTGATACCATGCATAGTTCCGTTGGCACTACAGGACAAATATAATGCGATTGCATTAAATGCATGAGGAAATGTCGAACAAAAGGGTAGCTTGTGAAGAAGAAGACAAACCTGCTACAGTACTATATTCATATATCAATAGTTTGAAATTGAGTTAAGTCTAACGGATACTATTGAGCGACACTCAAATTCATCTATAAATATCACTTAGACTCATCTTGAATATTCTCACAAGCTTTCTCAAGCAAACTACTTACCTTCAAGCTTTACATTACGACCAAAGCTCTTGATTCTAAGTAGCACAACTAAGTGTCTGTTCCTTAACAAGCATTGTTATACGTGAAGGAGTTGAACTAAGATTTCATATCGAGTGTTTATTACGGACATGTGTCAATCCGTTAAAGAGCCATAGGCGTGTCTAAAAGCGCATCACGCAATTAGCGATTGATCTTGTCCGACCTCACATGGTCGGCGAAGTGAATTAACCATTACGCTAAATCGCTACACCCTGTAAGCTAGTCAAGCTAGTGGGAAAGGACTTCTAATCTGTCTCGTCGATCTGAGATGCAAGCGGATAGGACGAGAGAATCTGGACGCCACCATCACATCAGACCAAGCGTATAAGAACTCTTGAGATACTTACGTGAGACTCTTGGCTCGGACATCGGAAGTAACGAGGAAGATCGAAGCGGGCAGATGCGTAGAGGGACGACCACGGACAACAGTGAGCGATTACTCAAGTAGGAAAGGTCAAACTACCCTCGGCCCATTGATTAGTATTGGATTCTTTGTTCACTAATGGGCCATGGGCGAAGTAGAATTGGTGTCCAAATCTGAAATGTACACTTGGCATCATCTTGTGAGCCAATTCATAAGCATGTGATAACTATAAATATAGTACAAGGTCCATGACCTTAAGGTAAGCAATATCATGGGAAGAATCCCCAAGTATTATCATAATCCCTCATAACTATTACATTGAGAGCTTCCAACTCTCTCTTGAGTAATGTCTCTTACGGATTGACATAGGCCGTGATCCGGGTAACTATTCTAACCCCCACTTAGTCCTCTCGGTACATAAGCTTCGGACCAACGCTACATCGGACCTCAAGTGAGGAGGTGGGTGGGCCTTAGACTAGGTTATTTGTAATAGTTTAGTTAGTTAGTGTTAGAGGTTTTACCCTCAACATTTTGGCGCCGTCTGTGAAACTTTACAAGAAGTTTTCGTGTTGAAATCGGTGATGGCAGAACAAGACAAGCAATGGTGGTCTTTGCGAGTAGACTCCACCAGCGCCCAGGCGTCCGCCCACCGGGGCTTGAGATATGCAGTGAGGCCTTGCGATCCGTCCTCGGATGAAGAGTCGTCTGAGTTTCGCGGCTAAAGCTCGAGCCTGCGTGACCAGCGATTCACTATGCCCGATGGTCGCCTTTCGCACTAGTGATCTCGGACTATATAAAACCGGTTACGGAATATAACAATGTCATACGAGGATCAAGTCGATGCAAAAAAAAAAATTAAAGTCTTAGGATTACATGCAGAAGATAAAGTTATTACAAAAAGAATAGCTACTGATGCGGAAGCACAGTTCATAGATATCAAAATACTAATCATCATATTGGGTCACATTTATGAGATAAACATCATGAGTTTTCGCATACTTCTTTGATTGCATCAATGGCCTCATCCGGAACATCTGTGAGTGCCCCAAATCCGAGTTCATCGAAAGAAATTTAGAATGGGGTGAGCCAAAAGCTCGATGGGTTTTAGGGTGGAATCTTGACCTATATATTTTATTATTCTTTGTTTTATTTTATTTTTCTTTTCACAATTTATCTTTGGCATCGACAAAGTTATTTCAATATAAACATAGATTTAACAACTATCCGGATTTTATGCCTGACAACTTCGATATTATACAATCATGATAGGAGTCTTCTAGGTGACCATACGGACTCGATGGCGTCTTCCACTACTCGGTGTGTGGCGCGCCGCCGTATGGTACTTAGCGATCTAATTCATATTAAGGACTCTTTTTACGCGAGGTTGCCACCTCGTGGAGTCTCTTTTACAGCGAGGTTGTCACCCGTCGAAACTCTTTTCAAGGTTGTCACCCTCGTCCGAATCTCTTTTCTGTGAGGTTGTCACCCTCGTATGAATCTCTTTATCGAGGTTGTCACCCTCTTATGAATCTCTTTTATCGAGGTTGTCACCCTCTTATTTTAATTTTGATCCGTACATAACTATCGTTGTGTTTAACATTTAGTTTTAGTATTAATGGTTTCCACAGGTTTGATTCGTAGGTGATGTATACCTTTTACCTTTCGATCCGCGAACTACGTTCCAATCCTTAAGTCACTTACTACAAAATTTTAACTTACCTATTCTAATTGTTTTGTAGAGATTTTAATAAGTCCTCTAAGTGGTTAGCATGCTTCAATTGAAATCAAGTTAATTTTATAAAACCCGATTACATGATTTTGAGAATCGTCTTGATAAATTATTTTGAACATATAAACAGGTTCAAACATTTTTTTTGAATTTTTAGAGGTAGCTTGTTGAGTTATCTTTCGAGCCTACTTGTGGTCTCAATGACCCTAGTATTTTAGGCTCTAACATTTCTCTTCTTAGGTTGCTCTGCGAAGCAATCATGAAGAAAATTCACACTTAATGTGTTTCTTATCCAATTAAGTCCTTTCTTTTTGTATAATATCAATTACTCAATGAACTTTCACTTTCCAGAAATTAGGCTAGTTTAGGTCTTGTTCAGGTATGTTTTACGTTCTCCATCCTTGCCTTTGTCTGTAACGAATAGATGCTGAGACTTTGATGATTTTAATTAATTCATTTGAGCTTCTTTTTTACCAAATCGATTTTCTAAGTAACTTCAATGATGTTCTCTATTTCATATAATTGACAAAGACCAATATAGTGTTTTACCTTACCTTAACAATTTCTCAAAATCATATAGGCAAACAGCGACACGATTTTGTACGAATTTTAATTAATTCATCAAAAGTTCAAATGGATTAATTCCACAGGCCTGTTCATCCTTAAGGGTAACTTCTACTCCAGTAAAATGTATTCTTTAAAATACCCACTTTTGAGACGCATTAAACCCATTTCAAAACGTAGTAAGCAGTCCTCATAATTCACAAAATTCAACGAGAATCTCCCTAATGTCTCATCTACTACACATGCATGTCACCAAAATTCAAGGACCATAACTTGAAATTCTATTAAACACTTTTGAGATTGTATAACATCACACTTTCAAATCTACCAAAAATTCATGCTTGCAATTAATTTAATGATCAAGCTATATTCAAGATTCACTCAAGCAAGCAAGTTTTATACAAACATTCATATTGAAGTTTTACCCACCTTTTTTTCTTCTAAGTAGATTCTCTTAGGGATGTTGTTGTTCTTTGTTTCTTGGGTGCTTCCTTCCTTCAAGAATTTAGACATGCAAGGAAGAAAAGTAACATTTTAGATAGATTTCAAAGAGGCGGGTAAAGGGAAAATGGTTCTCTTTTCTTACCTCTTTACTAGATGTGATGAGAGTGCTTAGAATCCTTCCATCGTTGAAGTCTTCCTTGCCTACAAGGATGAAAAGAGTGAAGAGTTAGTTCATCCTTGGAAAAATGTCTTCTCTTGAATGGATGGTGGATTAAATCACATCCTTAGAATGCTTGAAGATTGAAGATGAAGGTACTAATCTTGCATGCAAGATTGGAAGAATTATAGGAGAGCAAGAGAGAGGCGAGAGAGAACTAGAGAAGGAAGTAGGAGACTTTTTGTCTTCTTGTTTTTCTTACCTTTTGGGTGAAGAGAGTGGTGTGTGAGAGAATGAGTGAGTGTCTACTCTTATTTATTCAATGTATAGTTGACAATAGTCAACCCTTCTAGTGTTGCAAGATAAAGCCTAATTAATTTTTTTCAGGAATTTATATTATTATTTTGATCAAGCGTGCGGCATAATTTTGTTAAATTCCTTCTCGGGTTATTCAAAGTTTACTCGTTTATTGAGATACATAGGAGAGACCCTCGTTAACTATCCTAAGGTAACAATCAATGAATACACCGATCATAATCTCTCTTTTCTCATGATCGAAGCGAAGGGAAAAAGAAAAATAGAAACTAAATCGTACCCTTTAACGAAGCGCGATTATTTATTTATTTATTTTTTTTCGAGGTGTCTTACAACCTCCCCCCTAAGGAATGTGGTCCCCAAATTCATTTGTTGAATAGCTCGGGGTATTCTCTCCTCATTGTATCTTCCACTTCCCAAGTTGCTTCTTCTGGGTGATCATGGTGTTTCCATATGACCTTTACCATCGGTATGCTCTGGGTGCGCAAATGTCTTACCTCCGTCTGCGATTGCGATGGGTTCTTCTCGTATGTGAGGTTCTACGATATCCTTGGGGTGGAGGATATAATGTGTGGTGGGATGACACTTCCTTAACTAGAGACATGAAAGGCGTCATGCATACTGCGAGTTCATCCGGCCAGACGGGAGGATGCCTTCACGGGAACCTGGTTTACGCCGCGGTAAAGGTCGATGTATCGGGTCCTAACTTCCCTTTACTCTTGGTGTAATATCCCCTTCCATGGAGTGACTCGTAAGAATACCGAGTCTCCTGTTTGAAATTCTAACTCCCGTCGACGATGATCGGCGTAGCTCTTCTGGCGACTCTGTGCCGTTCGCATCCTATCCCTAATAAGTTTTACCTTATCGATCGTGAGTTGCACAAGGTCTACTGATTGTACTGAGTTAGTTTTCTTTTTCCTTACATGAGGAGCCATCGGTCTTGAGAATCGATTAGTGATGATCGACACTTCCTTCCATAGAGAGCCTCGTGTGGTGCCATACCGATGGTAAGCTTGGTAGCTATTATTGTATGCAAACTTCGACGATGGTAAATGATCATGACTTCGAAAAATCCATCACACGCTCAACATATCCTCGACACTTGAATGATGCGTTACGATTGTTAAATCGGTTTGAGGGTGTCTTTGTAGTGCTAAAATTTAGACAAGTCCTAGCGTCATGAAGTCCTCTCCAAAACGAGATACAAATCGAGGATCTCTATCTGACACTATGCTCATCGGTATTCCATGCAGTCGAACAATCTCCCGAATGTATTGTCGAGCTAACCTTTCCAAATGATCCGCCTTTTTAATGGGCAGAAAATGTGCTGATTTAGTTAGGCGATCAACTATGACCCAGATTGCGTCCTGTCCAAGTTTTGTCCTTGGTAGATCCGTAACAAAATCCATTGTTACATGATCCCATTTCCATTCTGGTATAGGAAGAAATGCAGCGTGATCCTCCAATCGTTGATGTTTTGCTTTCACTCGTTGACATATAAGGCATTTAGCAACATATTCCAACATGATTCTTCATATTCACCCACAAAAGTGTTCCTTGAGATTACGGTACATCTTTTTACCTCCGGATGTATTGTATATTTGGATCGATGTGCTTCATCGATTATCTTTTCTACAACTTGTGGCTGGTACATACCCTCGATGGCGATACCTCAACATCTGGTCCTCTGATATCGTGAGGTTTGGTTCTTTTTGAGTGTGGATTTTATCCTTAAGTTTTTGGGTTTCAGGATCTTGCATTTGAGCTTTCTTTATCGCTTCCAAAATGTCCGGGTTGAGATAAAATCGGGTATACCCGTTGATCTTCTTCGTTTCTTGTGACCCTTCAGAGTTAGTAGGGTTTGACGTGTCGTACAAAGAGGCAATTACCCTTCGACTTAGTGCATCGCAACATTTGCTTTACAGGTGATGCTGCGGATCAAAGCGATAGTCTTATAATAGTTCCAACCACCTCGTTGCCTCAAATTGACTCATACGGGTGTACAAGTACTTGAGACTTTTATGATCGGTGTAGATGGTGAATTACGGCCCGTATAAGTAATGCCTCCATTTTTCAAAGCAAAACTTCTTTGCTGAGCTCTAAGTGGTGGGTGGGATAGTTTACTTCATACATTTTGAGCTTCCTCGATGCGTGTCACGATCACTTTACCATGTTGCATTAATCGCTCTGACTTCCTTAGATGCATCACTATATACTACTAGGTTCTCGACCCTTCTAGTAGAGGCAATCTAGTAGCGGTGGCTAATCGTTGTTTGACTCTCGGCTTCACAAAACTCATCCCAAACAAATTTCACTTCCTTACGAGTGAGTCGAGTAAGGGCCACTGAAATTCTAGAGTGATTCTGAATGAACCTTCTATAGTACCTGCTAGACCTAAAGCTTGAACCGGTGAGGTCTCGGCCTTTTCCATTCTAAGATCGCTTGTACCTTTGAGGATCTCGCTATCCCTCCAGGAGCAATATGTAGAAGGCCACTTACTCGACCAAAATTCACATTCTTGAACTTTGCATCGGTCTTTGTTGGCGTAAGATCTCTAATACACAGCGAGATGTGTAGGTGTTCCTCTACACTTCGAGTAAACGGGATGTAATCGATGAAGATAACTACAACCGATCAATGCGGGGTTGAAACACGAGGTGCATCAGGTCCATAAATAAATTTGATGCGTTAGTCGACAAAGGGCATCTTAGTAAACTCATAGTGACCGTGGCGAGTTGAAAAGCGTTTTTGGTATGTCGGTCTCTCTTATTACGTAATTGATGATATCCTTGTTGGAGGTCGACTTGAACACCTTGGCCCTTGAGCTGGTCGAAAAGCTCATCGATCCGTGGTAAAGGGTACTTATTCTTAGCGGTCACCTTGTTTAACTCCTATAATCTACGCGCATTGAAGAGTTCCATCCTTTTCTTCACGAACAACACGGTGACCCCAGGGGGATGTCTTTGGGGCGTATAAAACCTTTCTCTAACAATTTTTATGGCTCTACGAGTTCTTGTAACTCACGTGGTGCCATCCGATATGAGTCGAGCTATCGGGGATGTTCTGGAATTAATTGATTGTAAATTCCACCTCACGGTGGTGATATTTGGTGAGCTCTTTAGGAAATACATCGACAAAATCAATACGATCGACACCTTCAGTGTCATTTCATCCATGCTTGTTGATTAGGTATGATACATGCGTAAGCACCCTTCCTAACTACTGGATGCTTTGGTTTAGCGATATTAGAGGATACTTCTAACTTCATTTGTTGGTCGAGGATAACGACAGGTAAAAGACTAGAGGGTGGGGTGGGGGTGAATAGTCTTTTAAAACTTTATCGATAACAACTATTTCTCGAGATATACGAATAGATATCGATACTTAAGTCAGTCGGAAGACTTAATAAAGATAAGTCTTGAAAGCAGTTAATAAGTGTGTGTGTGTTCTTTGAAGTACAAATCTGAAGCGTAAATGACACAAGTATAGTGGTATGGAGGTGGCGTAATCCTCAAACTAATCCACTTGGTCTATCGAGACCTAGAATTCACTAGAAACGAGATAATTGAGTTCTCCTTACAATAATCCTATTCTAAGATTCTTAACAATTGGTTCCCGACCAAATGTTCCCCGAGTTGTTCCCGGCTTTCTGACGATTACTTCCTATACTCGAAACCTTTGAGTTATTCCTAGCTTCCCAAACTAAGTACTTCCCTATACTCGATAAGCTTGGAGTTATTCTTTAGTTTCCCAAATCAAGTACTTCTATACTCGGTAACCTTGGAGTTATTCTGATTTTCAAACTAAGTACTTCCGATTACTCACTTGATTATGGTGTTGGTTTTGGTTTGAGTTGTCGGATGAGTGTCTTAATAACTTTTGATTAATCGGATAGCTACTGTGAACTAAGTTACTTAATACACTTTACATCGTATAGTATCTTGTTGATTTCTTGACCTAAATCTTATGATGTCTGTTCAAGAGAATGAATCTCGGATAGTTGATCTTTTGATTCAACTCCTTCTGAATAGCTTTGCTTGTTTAGGATCGGGACACTTAGAACTTGATGTTTACTCAAGATCAAAGCTTTGGCATGAAAGCTTTGTGAGTAAGTAAGTTGCTTTGAGAGAGTAAGGCGTTGACGTTTTCAAGTTATGTGTGTGTCTAAGGTGTCTTCTCAATCGGTCTAAGTGTGGATATTTATAGATGAATTTGAGTGCCGTTTGAATAGTATCGTTAGGCTCAAATTCAAACTCGATATCTGTATAATCTTATAGGTTTTGTCTTCTTCTCGGAAGTTGCCGTTGCTTTTATTGAGACATCTACATCGTGCATTAAATGCATTGTACTATACTTTTGTCTGTAGTGTCAGCGGAACTATGCTTTATGTCGAGACTAGTGTTATGCGATTCTTTGCGTCCTTATCTTCATTCTTGAGATATCACTTGTATTTATTGAAACAACTTTGTTTGCAATATATATATCTCTTTTCGGAAGCGTGGTTAAAGCTCAGGTATCGAGAATAGATGTCTGAACACTTTCCTTGTTTTCGGATATGTATCTTATTTCGGATATCTCTTGTGACACAGTTTGTTTGAAACTATTCGTGTCTTTAAGATGTCGGCTAAGATATACGAACAATCGATTGACAATCTTATGCGATTTTCTTCAAGTCTTCAATGTCGTTGAGCTTTCTGCTTAGATGTCTTCTTCTTGGTCTTCTCTTACATAAAATAAAAATTACAGTTTGAGACCTAACATCCTATACAAGATTAGCTAGACTATCATACTTAGTGGGTTTCCTCTTTTACAATGTTCAAGTGAACCAAGAGTACTAATCACCTTTCTGAGACCAAGATAAGTCATCATGTTGCTAAACAAAATCTAAACAGATATTTCTAACAAAATATCTAACAAATTTCCCCCATTTTGATCAGTCAACGATGACTATCTTCCCTATTACAAATCTGGATGAGGAAACAATCCACCACTTAATCATTTCTTAAGATCTTTCAATTTATATAATTAAGTGCAGAAAGTAGACATCAACGAATCACAAGGTGTGATCTTTCTTGACAAGTTATCTTTTATAGAATACTATCGAGAGTAAGTTCTTGAGATAAATGCAACTAAAGATTACGATAACTTTAATACATGATCTAGTTAAGCTCGATCGGCAAAAATACAAAAACTACATAGTAAATTAGGACAACGAGGTAACCAGCTCCAGTAAACATCTAAGAACTAGTCTTCAAGTCTTCAATCTTGAGTCTTCTTGGTATTTCTATGGATCGGTTTGTAAATTTCCTATCTCAAACCTTTTGATGTCATCGAATAATCATAGAAGAGTTACAAGCATCTCTGTCTCTGCAAATCCACAGACCTCTTTGTAGGTTTTGGTAGGATTTTTCTTGTAAAATGCTTGACCCGTGGGTACTTTCCCCACTTCGGGCATGCTCTATTACGATGTAAAAGCTTGAAGTATTAAGTAAATAATCTTGGATATCGATGTCACCTGTATTGATCTTCTATGGATAGAGCGACTTAGGGTTCCAGTGAGTCTTGCTCTTGTACATTCTGTGATATTGAGTACATGCACATCATCGGCTTTCCATATGGACATTCATCGAGGTCCTTCTTCATGGCTTGATTCTCTTGACAACTTCAAAATCGACCATGCTTTGATGTGATTGGTGTTGATCAAGGTAGGTTTATTCTTTCTCCATGCCATGAGTTGTTTATGGATTGGTTATGGAAATCTTGAATTTACCAATAGATGCTTAAGTTCGAATCGATAGCCATTTTACGATTGATGCACTGTGAGAGGAATCATTGTCATACTTCACATACTCAATTTTGGCTTCTTACGGCACGAGTAGAAGTTGACTTTGTCTTTGCTCGACTCTCGGTTTGTTCCTTTTACATCTTGAATTCTCTTTGGGGTTGTTGCTTGAAGAACCACCACCTGGATAGACTTGGTATTTCGGAGGGAGTTTTAGCTGAGAGCTTTGCGGCTATAGGGCTCGATTAGGCTTTCAATTTTCCTTTTTACGTGAAGAGGAGCTTCATCTTCATCGTCTCTTCATCATCATCAAGATTAGATCTTGTGAGAGTTTTCTGACCTTCTTCATTGCCGAGGACTTGATTTGACCTTCTTCTTCTTCTTGAAGATTCATCAATCCCTACTTATCTTCTCCTTGGAGCCTTGGTACTCCTTGGAGGTTTACGTGCCATGGCCCTTGTTACCATTTGGTTCCTTGGTGGGTTTTAAGAGCGGCTTGGCTTGAGGAGGTTCATTGATTACGAGTGGTGGTGGGAAGTTTTTCTTCTTCCTTTACGGCCGCTTTGACTCAGTTCTTCTTGTTTTCATCTCCTTCTTCCCATTCCCCGACTTTGAGGTCAGTTGTACTTTCTTTCCCCTTAGTCATTGTTGGTGACTCGGTCTCATAAAGGAATCGAGAGAAAGTAAGTGCCCTTGTAGATAATTATAGGCGGTGACCAACTTACGAAGTTGACTTTAAGCTCCGATTTTGCTTGATAAGTCCATTGTCCTTGTCGGTGAGCTGCTAATGGGCTAGGATGGCATCTGCTTTTCGGTGATGTAACTTGCCTCTTGAAAAGCTTTTTGACTAAAGGCGCATTCGTCCCTTATCATTCCTAGATCTTTACGAGCAATGACTATGCTAGTTGTTCTCTGGTGATGAGCTCGATGAACTTTCTCATTTAGAGGGCAGAAGCGATTACTTCCTTGTTTGTGAAGACATCTCCTTGTTGAGTAGCGATGCTTGGTACTGTTCATGTATTCATGAGTGGGCGTTTGGCGGTTCTTTGAATATTGTAGACAATCAACTTCCTTTTCAAGTGAGAAACGCTAAATGTTCATTCGCGCGATTACGCGAAATCTTGTCTTCTTCATCATCACGAGTGATTAGCGGTGATCTTCATCCTCTTGGACATTTTCATCGATCGTATCGAGTCCGAACAACCATCTCGGAGATTGGTTTCTTTCCTTGGGAGGAGGATGGTACTTCTTTGAAGATGATCGACCTTAGCATCATGCTTGATTTGAGATACTTCTTGATGTCGAGTTCTTTGGTGATCTCTTGCCTGACATCCGTAGCTCTTTAACCTCGAGTAAGCAATCATTTCTTCTAAGTATAGATCTTGTAGTTGATCAATCTTATCTCTGGATTTAGCTATTTGATCTTCGATTGAAGATGGGCTGTTGTTCTTCTTCAGGTTATGCGAGTTGAGTAGATCTGGTTTGAGTGTTTAAGATTTTTACGATTGGTTTCTTGAAGCTCGACTACTTGCTTTCGATAATGGCGAGTGTTGGTTAGAAGATGGATGATTAGATTTACGAGGTGATGAAAACGGAGATTGTGAAGTCTTCTCGATTTGCTTTTTCGTTTGAGGCATTGTTCTCTGTGAAATTCCTCCGGTCCACAGTGCGGGGCATCATCATCATCCTTTTGTCATTATCATCCTTTTGGTGATGGTCGGTGGGAGGTTCATCAAAGTAATTTTCATTCATTTCTTCCTCCTCATCATCTTGGATAAGATTGATCACTTAGGGATAGTGATCTTACGCCATAACTTCTTCTTGTTAGGAAGGTATAAGCTGCGATGCAGGGCGGGGCGGCAGAATGCCATCGTAATCTTGTCGACCATCACATTTGTTGGCATGTATCAAACTATCGCCACTTCTCTGGAAAAGTCCTTATGTAGTAGAGTATTGTATATTGTTACGTAGGGAACATTACTTGGACATATGTTTCGGTCGAGCTCGTGCTAACAAATGCGGTTGGTTGATCGGTGATTCTCAATATTTGGAGAGATCGAGCACCTTAACCGCCATTTCTTGAAGCATTGAATATGCTTTGGCGGTGTGAGCTTTGAAGTGAAGTAGGTCCTTGTTTCTTCAATGGGAACTGCTTTGCATCTGTTTGAGCGAAAGAAGGAGTTTTGTTGAGTTTCAAAATTTTTATAGATATCTGAGTAGAAGTGTAGTTTAGTTTAGTTACACGGTAAGAACATCGGGCTCGGATACTTGTTCTCTTGAGACGATTGGTGTCTCGGATATCTTGTTGTGAGGTGGAGACTTGGAAGCGGTCCTCATCAACCTTTCTTTCTTGAACACGAGAAATACAATACTTAGGAAATAGTTTGAAGAACCTATGCATAAATATGCTTTTAATGAATTACGATTTGAGCTACTTACTTCCTCGATAGGAAGCTTCAGTTCATTTTCTCGAAACTTGCGGTTTACGGTGTTCTTTCAGTGATGTAGCCTTAGGGGCTTCATCAATTTCCATTGATCTTGAAATGTAACTTTATCCTTGCATTTCTACTTACGAAATAACTTGTAAGTAGAAAGTATTGAATATTAGAAGAGATAAAAGATAACCCAGGATGAAGAATACTTGTCACTTGATTGTCATATACCTTCAAGTTCGAAGGCTTAGTGATGTGTTCTTCAGAAACCTTGTTGGTTTCTGGGTTTGTCTCTGGCATTTCTACCTTATCTTCTCCCATCTCAGTTGGAGCCTGATAGAAACATTTATCATGAATGAGCATACAAACATTTTTACTGAAAAGTTAGTTCTCTTTAAGAAACATTTACCTGTGGCATAGGCTCAGATTTCTCAAGAGTTGAGGTTGAAGGAACCTCTTTTTCAGTATCTGAGGTAAGCTTCTCAGCTTCCTCTTGTTTTTGCGTTTCTAACTCAGCCTGTAACAAAGAAATTCTTATAAGGTAACAAGATTTATAAGTATAAATTTTTCACAAGGTAAGAGTTAAACGGTCATTTACAAGCGATTTGGTTGATTGGTCTCTGGAACTTGTGACCTTTCTATACATTAGTCGTCTTGTCGGTCGGTTTCTTTGTTTGAAGTTTACGGTACTTCACACCTTTCTGAGTGTCTGACTCGGTTGTCTCCTGGTTGATCATTACGAGTAAATGTCTCGGTTTGATCCCTCTCGATTGAGTTGGAGAACTGCTCATTGAGGATTTTCTTGACATCTTGTATTCTTGGTAATTCAAAATGGAGTTCATTTACCATTTCATCAACCACTTGTGGCTGTTGTGGTTGTTGTGTTTGTGGTTGTTGTGGTTATGCAGGCGGAAGATTGATCGGTAGAAAGTTCTTCCAGTTTTTAGATGTGGCATTTCCATCGACATACTTGACATTAAATACCACTCATCGGGGCTTTGTGAAGTTGTTCGAGAATCATTCCACGATGATGTGTTTGCAACAACCTTTGCTATAGTCTCGACAACTTTGTGTAGGTCCTTCTTGAGATACCTTATCACGATTACTTTTGATAACCTTAGCCCTCTTTGTTCTTTCTAGGACTTGAGAGATGACTAGTTCATCATCTTCATCGTCGAGCTCTCATCGGCATTAGGGCCAGTTGGTCCATAACTCCTGTGGTTTACGCACATGGGGCTTGGTGCTTTTCACCACTCTTGGCAGCATTTATGAGTTCATCGGCAATGCTTGCGGATATGTCGAAATTGTGACCTCTTTGGGTGTGTCTTGATTTGCCATGAGACTTCTTTCTTGAAGTTACAGGCTTCTTGGTATAACCTTTTCTTGAGATATCTTTTCAGATTTTAGCTTCTTAGGACCTTTACGAGACCCGGTAACCTTTTCATCAGTTTGTATACTCATATTTGTAGAGTAAATTCTTGTTGGCTATTTGTACGTCTCTCTGAGCTCGATGCGAGCTTTTCGAAGTAGCATATCTTGAGACCATAACCTCTTGGCCTTTGGCTCGGCTAGTCCTTTGACAATCTTAGGCTCGAAGCCTTGAATCTTCTTCACGAATTTCATGAAGGCGTACTTTCCCCGATTAAAGGGTTTTCCGGCCTTTTGTCTTGTTGATTGACAAGAACATCATGATCCATCGTTCTTGGCTTATCGGTGACACCTCCTTGTAGACCATCAAAGCATCTGTGAAGAATGCAAGCGGTACATCGGTGAACCAGCGGATGTGCGGTTGGGATGTCGACAAGCTTGAACTTCGGTGGGTGTGTCGATTTTCAAGATCACACACGTTGTATAAGTTCTTTAACACCTTGAGGAGTTCCTCATCCTTGGTGTTTATTTCAAAATCCTTTCAAGATTTTGAACCTCAAACAACTTCTGAAAGTTGTTAAGTCGGAAGGATTTCCTTTCCTTGGTGAGGTTTTGATAGACACTATTTCGGTGCCTTGATACACGGAAATAATCACAGGTTGTTGTAAAATTCCAACACATCGGTGATGAAATTCCACTTGGGCGGCGGATAGAAAACCCTTGATTTGTGCCTTTTCAAGCATGTCGAGAATCAATTTTACATCGGTTTGGTTTTCTATTGCAGCGGTATTCCTCGACCATGGCACCACCCAAATCATTACATGACTTGAAGTCAATGGTGGGATTAAAACTCCTACCGGTCGATTGTTTACAATAACTTGACTCTGGTGCTTGCTTTTCGATACCGGTGGAGGATTAGGATTTACGTGTTGAAGTGTTCTTGGAGGCCATCTCTTTATATAGTGTAGGGATTTGAAATTGGTGTTTGAAGAGATTTGATTGGTGATTCTTTTGAGAAAAACTTAATCTTGATTTGCGAGAGATTGTAGAGGTTTGCGGAGAATCGAGAAGGATTTGCTATTCTTGTGCAAGATGAAATTTGGATTAGGCAAAGTGATTTCATTTGCCAAAATCCTATATATATAGCGATTGAATCTGAGACAAATACATACAAATTGATTTTGTGTATGCGTATACATGATTTGCAAGCAGCGTGAGCAAAAGCTAGTTCGGCATTAAATGCTTAGTGGGCCGTATACGAATTTCAGCGATCCACTATTCTACGTGAATTAATTTCCACGTCTGAGATCAATCGCTTAACTTCATCGAGGGTCACCATTGCTTCTTGACAATGATCACAATCGACAAGTGTAATTGTGCCCATTTAATGAGTTTTGGCGACTTGCTATCGAATCCTGATCTGTATGACCAAGGACCTTTGTTAGCATCTTAATCATCTTATACTTAGGATTTTCCAAGTTTTCATCAAGATAGAAATAATGCGAGTTTCAAGAGAGTAGTTATTTGAGATAGTTATACTATTCTCTTTTGTGTTCCGTTTATAGAGTGATTCGGATATCGAGTTCCGTCTCGGAGATCTTAAGCTATCTTTTTGCTCTTTAGCCTTTTGACTTACGGATACCGTTCGATTTCTCTTTTCTCTTTTACGGATACCCGTTCCGGATACCTCTTCTCTGGATGCCGTTCGGATACCTCTTCTCTGGATGCCCGTTCGGATATCTGAACTCTTCGGTTCATTGGTAGTTCCATTAGTCGAGACTATGTCTTAAGGCTAGAATCTACTTTCTTGTAGTGGCTTAGTGAAGATATACGCAAGTTGGTCTTGATGCCAATCTTGAGTATCTCTATATTGCCCTTTTCAACATGGTCTCGATGAAGTGATGTCTAACATCAATGTGCTTTGTTACGGCATGAAATTTAGGATTACGTGTAATAATAGCACTTGTGTTGTCACGGAAAATGGGAGTTTTCTTCTCATCGAGTCCATAGTCTTTAAGTTGTTGTTGTATCCACGAAATTTGTGTTTGCACAACAACGGCTGACAATATATTGACCTACTGTGGTAGAAGTTGCAATTGAGTTTTGCTTCTTGCTAAACCATGAGATAAGTCTAGTACCGAAGTGGCAAGTTCCTGAGGTGCTTTTCCTATCAAGCAGTGATCCAGCATAATCAGCATCTGAGTACCCAGCTAAACTCAATCCACTTTCTTTAGGATACCACAATCCTACATCTACTGTACCTTTTACATACCTTAATATTTTCATGGCAATGTTGTAGTGTGATTGCATTGGATTTATGCGAAATCTAGCACATACTCAGCGGCATATTGAATATCGGTCTACTTGCGGTGAGGTAAAGTAGTGAACTATCAATTTCCTATACTTATGTTCTTCAACACTCTTATACGATTCGGTATAGGTCATTTTGGTTCCAATGCTCATAGGTATCTTAGCATTCTTTTCAGAAGGCTTAAGATTGAATTTTGTGAGCATATCTTTTGCATACTTTGTTTGGCTAATGAATATTCCATCATTGAGTTGCTTGACTTGCAATCTAGGAAATAATTCATTTCTCCCATCATGCTCATCTCAAACTTGCTTTTCATGAGATTTGCAAAGTCATTACAAAGTTGCTTGTCCTTAGATCCAAATATGATGTCATCAACATATACTTGAACTAAGAGTAGTTTCCCATCATGATTTAAGGTAAATAAAGTTTTATCAACTTCACCTTTCTTGAAACCACTTTCCGAAGGTACTTGGCCAAAGTGTCATACCATGCTCTTGGAGCTGTTTGATCCATCTGAGCTTTACGTGGTTTATAGACCATTCTACTTTACGAGAAACTTCAAAGCGGTGGTTGCTCAACATAAACTTCTTACGCAAGTTCATGGTTTAAGAATGCACTTTTGACATCCATCGATAAACTTTGAAATCTTTATGGTACTGCAAAGGCTAGAAAAGTCTTATTGCATCGATCGCTTGCTTGGTGCATATGACTCGTCAAAATCTAAGCCTTGATGCAGGTAAATCCTTGGCAACCAATCTTGCTTTGTTTACGGTTATTTCACAGATTCATTCATCTTGTTTACGAAAACCCATTTAGTTCCAATCACGGATATTCCTTCTATAAATGGAACTAGTTTCGGACTTTGTTTCTCTCAAATTGATCGACTCTTCTTGCATTGCGAGAGATCGGTCTTGGTCTCCTAATGCTTCTTCTATATTTTAGGTTCAATATTGAGATGAAACATCGAAGAGAGTTAGCATTTTGACTATTGCTCTCTAGTCCTAACACCACGATTAATTGGTCGATTATATCCTTTGTAGGATGATCTTTGATCCATCTCATCATAGGTTTAGTGCTAGTAGGATCAATATCAGTGATGAATGTGAATCACTAAGATTTTGATTTGATACTTTTGATTATCGAGATATCGACATATGGGAAATGTCATGGATATCGACACTTTTGATGTTAGAGATATAAAACATGCATTTCATTCTTATTTTGAGATACCTCTTCATGATGAAGGTTCTCGATAACTTTGTTCCATTTACGGAAAACTTCATGGGAAATTCCTCATCATGTTTGTGAGTCATCTTGTTGTTACTAGGCTTTTCAAGCTTTTCTCGTCGAGTCATCCTCACTTTCCATAATGATGTTTCTCCTTTACGAGGATTCTTCTTTAGAATCCCTCGATAATAGTTCTTTGAACCTTTACGAGAGTTCATCAATAGGAGGTGTTTTCTTATTTCCTTCATAGAATCTGACATGGGCTGATTCTTGAATTTTCTTTGTTCTTTTGTTGTAAACTACGTAGCTTTCTTTGTTTGTGGAATAGCAGAAAAACACCTTCATCGCCTTTGGTTGAAATGTTCTCGGATAATCTTTCCCATTGTTTAGAACAAAACATCTGACGAATACTCTCGGATGTTTGATATTAGGGTCTACGACCAAGATTTCATAGGGGTCTTGTCATGGTGTTTGTTTATCAAACATACATTACGAGTGTAACAATTTGTGTTTCTGACTTGACCCAATAAATTTCACTTATTTGATGTCATTAGCATTGTCCTTGCGGCTTCTTTAAGGGTTCATTTTCCTTTACGCAACACCATTTTGTTGAGGTGTTCTTCTGAGAGGAAAGTTGGTGTTGTATACCTTTGCGGTCAAAACTCCTTTATGTCTTGGTTGACAAACTTCGGTACCATAGTGCATTACGATTGCGATACCTTGTCATTTTCATGACTTCAAGCTTTTTGACAAGTTTGGTATCTCCACCACGGCATCAGTTGTGTTTGAAAAACTGACCCAGTGAATCTTGAGAAGTCATCTACAACAACGGACCATACTTCTTTCTGCATAACTAATTCTGAGATGATTCAAATAGATCCATGTGTAAAAAGTTGCGTTAACACTCTTAAATTGTACGATTTTGGACTTGAAAGAGATCTTAGATTGTTTCCCCATCGGCGAGCAGATACCATCCTTTACGAAGATGTTGCAGGAAGGCGACCACTAACTCTTTCTTGGCAAGTCTATTGAGTTTTGAAGTTCAAGTGACTCATTCTTTTGTGCCATAACGGTGCTCTTACGTGTGACAGATTGACTCACCATGAGACATTCTTGATTGTGGCGGATGCTGATCGGCAACATAAAGGCGCCTTTCCGCCGACCAACTAAGGTATGCGCTTTGACTCATTGTCAATTAGTTTGCGATGTTTAGCTTTGAATTTTATAGTAAAACCTTATGCATAAGCGGCTCATGCTAAATAGATTATATTTCAAATCCTTAACATATGTCGTCGGTGATTGTTAAAGTCCCCAATTTGGCGTTGCGAAATCGAGAGGATTTAATTCTCCTCAAAATCGATATACGGTCTGTGTTGCAAGCTTTGTAATCAACAGTTGCTTTGTCTCTGTCATGTGCTTTCGCATCCACTATCAAATAGCCATTGTGCTTTAGTCGGAAGCATTACGCACCTGAGGAAGCGGAGATTAGGTTCTCATATCTTTGATGGAAGTCGAATTAAAAGTTCTTCGGTGGAATCCATTTTGAATGAATTTCTTTGAAATATGCTTTTGTCGGCGAGGCGTAAGGAGAATTCTATTTGAATGAATGTTATCATTAGTAAAATTATTTTCTTCCTTGGTGTGTTCCTAGGTGCTCCATATGATGCTTTCGGATACTGTCGGTTTACGAGTTTGCTTTCGACAAACTTAGCCTTCCTTGCGATTTCTTCTAGCCACGGCATTGATTTTCGATGGCTTGATTTAACTTCCGCCGATAATTGCTTTGAGCAATTCTAGCTTTCGACCATCGTTCTTGCTCTGCTTGTACTCATGAGCAAGTTGTTTTCCGATGCCTTTGTAGCAATACCGTTTGAGCACTTGAAGCTATCGAGATCTTTTCTCGTGACTTTGCTAGTCTCTGGTTGATCGATTTCTTTCGAGAAAAAGTGACATGGGAGAATTTGCGGCTCGCCAATTCTACCTTTTGAAGAACATAACTTGTGGGTGTTTACACTTTTCGGTGTTGTGTTTCTTTTGACGTACCCAGCATTTTGTTTTTGACTTGTTTTTCCCACAAGGTTTAGTGTTGCCTTTCCTTTGTCAACAATCTTTGTCTTTTCCGATACTATAGATTGCATGGGAACCGTCTTCTTTGAGTACTCAAATGTTCTTTCTCCTTACTCTTATTGGTGATAGAACAATCATGTATGTATTGAGTCCTTTCTTTTGAAGGATCTCTTAAGTAGATTGTACTTGATAAAGTGTCACTAGCTTTGGCATAAGATTGAAAAGATAGTTCTTTCTTCTTGAGTTCCTTGTTTTCGAAGAAGATTTTCATAATTCTTTTTAATTCGGCCATTGCTTCTTCATGTGACTTTTAGGTCTCGGATATCGAGCTTTGAAATGCATTTTCAGCATCCTTTCTCTGATTCTTTAACTAATTGAAATTTTCCTTTTCAGAGAATTCTTTTCTTCTTGAGTTTTCGGCTCTAGCTCGGATCATTAGAAATTCTCTTTCATAGATGTCAAGTTCTTTCACGAGATTTTCTAGATTTTTATTTCCTCTTCATCACTTTCATAAGTGTAGCAAGAAGTATGTGTTACCTCATCGACCATAAGGCAGTTTTCTATGTTGGAGATATGCGGTAGTCAATTTGGCAACTCCACATTTCATTCTTCTTGAGGCGAAGTCGATTATATCATGAGTAACTCCACATAATTACGGTGATGGTAAGGTTGAATCATCTGAATTGTCATCTTGAATCATCTCAGCGTCTAGAGCATCCGGTTGAATTTGGATTTTCTTTCTTTCTTGATTAACAAAGCTTTACGGCTTCTTGAAGATTCTTCTATCTTTCTTGTGCTTTGTCCTTAGTTTGTTGAGGCGGACAATCCTTCTTGAAGTGGCGAGTTTACGACAATGAAAGCAGATATCGTTTCAATTTACCTTCCTCGATTACATGATGCTTTGGTGGCTTGTTATTGAGCTTTGCATATTTTGTCTTGGTGATAGTTTGAAACTAGATGCTTTTGACTTCTCTTTGGCTTTTCTTCTCTCAATTTCTCATTGACAAATTTGCTCATTTGCTGCGGCAAGAGCATCCTCGGTCTCCTCCTTGCTTTTCTTCTTTTGAAGTTCCTTGAGTAACTAGAGCAACGATACGCAACTTTTGGTTGTTTGTTCTCTGAGTTGTCTCATAGTCCATGATAGCAAGATGAGAGAAAAGTTCCTTTGGAGTGATATTTGGCATACCTTGGTTAAAATAAAGAATTTAGTATGCTCGGTTGTGGTTAAGACTTGACAATAGTCTTAATCTTCTCGGTGAGAGTATCTATTGCTTTCCCAGTCTTTGCCATATCACTCATGAGTGGTAAACACGAAATCAAGTTCTTCGAGTTTGGTGGGACCTTGTTTGAAATTTTGAAATTTCAACTTTAGAACTTCGAACTTGTTTTCCTTGGTTTCTCGGTTCGGCCTGATTTCTTCAATCGGTTGCGAGCGACTTTCCGTTTTAGCACCCACAGTTTACTTTGTATGTGCTCACGGTGTCGATCGATGATGATGTTCTGAGCTTGACCATCGATCGATTCCTCTTGGCATCTTCGATGTCGAGTTCTCAGGCTTTGGTTAGTAAATAACTTGACGATAGATCTTCCACTAGTTGGCGCATACATTTGTGAAGATCCTTGGCTTTGATCTCTGTCTCTTCCTCGAAACCTCCATGACTTGCTTAAGTTGTTGAATGACTATTGGGCCATTCTTTATTACTTGATCATCTCGTCACTTATGGCTTCAAGGTGGAGCATCATGTTATTTTCCATTTCTCGTAGTTCTCTGGTTTGAGCAGGTGCATCACTTTCGAGACATACACACTTAACACACAAATTAAATAGTCCTCAAAAGTGGACAAAGTTCCTTCACCTATCTGGGATCTAGGTTGGTCTGAAGGTGGTGAACCTCTTTCTGATACCACTTGTTGGTCGAGATAACGGCAAAGTAAAAGACTAGAGGGGGGTGAATAGTCTTTTAAAACTTTTGTCGATAACAACTATTTCTCGGATATGAATAGATGTCGATACTTAAAATCGAGGCGGAAGACTTAATAAAGATAAGTGCGAAGCAGTTAATGTGTGTGTGTGTGTCTTTGAAATGTAAATCTGAAAGGTAAATAACACGGCAAGTATAGTGGTATACGGAGGTGGCGTAATCCTCCAGCTAATCCACTTGATCTCGAGACCTAGAATTCACTAGACAGATAATTGAGTTCTCCTTACAATAATCCTATTCTAAGATTCTTAACAATTGGTTCTGACAAATGTTCCCCACGAGTTGTTCTGGCTTTCCTGACCAGTACTTCCTATACTCGAAACCTTTGAGTTATTCCTAGCTTCCCAAGCTAAGTACTTCCTATACTCAATAACCTTGGAGTTATTCCTTAGTTTCCCAAATCAAGTACTTCCTATACTCGGTAACCTTGGAGTTATTCACGATTTTCAAACTAAGTACTTCCTACTCCACTTGATTATGGTGTTGGTTTTGGTTTGAGTTGTCGGATGAGCTTCTTAATAACTTTTGAGGTTATTGATAGCTACGTGAATCAGTACTTAATACACTTTCTGTGTGGTATCTTGTTGATTTCTTGACCGAGTCTTATGATATCTGTTGAAGAGAATGAATCTCGGATAGTTGATCTTTTGATTCAACTCCTTCACGAATAGCTTTGCTTGTTTAGGATCGGGACACTTAGAACTTCGGTGTTTACTCAGATCAAAAGCTTTGAGTATGAGCTTTGAGAATAAGTAAGTTGCTTTGAGAGAGTAAGGCGTTGGCGTTTGTAAGTCAAGTGTGTATTGTCTAAGGTGTCTTCTCAAGCGGTCTAAGTGTTGATATTTATAGATGAATTTGAGTGCCGTTTGAATAGTATCCGTTAGGCTCAAATTCAAACTATCGATATCGTGTATAATCTTTATGGAGGTTTGTCTTCTTCTCGAAGTTCGTTGCTTTTATTGACATCTCTGTCCGTGCATTAAATGCATTGTACTATACTTTTGTCTGTAGTGTCAGCGGAACTATGCTTTATGTCGAGACTAGTGTTATACGATTCTTTGCGTCCTTATCTTCAATCTTGAGATACCACTTGTATTTATTGAAACAACTTTGTTTGCAATATATATTTCTTTTTGAGAAATGGTTTAAAGCTCAAGTATCGAGAATAGATATCTGTGGACACTTTCCTTGTTTCGGATATGTCTCTTATTTCTCGGATATCTCTTGTGACACAGTTTGTTTGAAACTATTAGTGTCTTTAAGATGTCGCTAAGATATCGAACAATTGATAATCTTATGCGATTTCTTCAAGTCTTCAATGTCGTTGAGCTTTACCTTGGATGTCTTCTTCTTGGTCTTCTCTTCATAAAATAAAAATTACATTTTGAGACCTAACATCCTATACAAGATTAGCTGAACTATCATACTTAGTGGGTTTCCTCTTTTACAATGTTGAAGTGAACGAGTACTAATCACCTTTACGAGACTAAGATAAGTCATCATATTCTTGATCAAAACTAAGCGGATATTCTTAACAAAATATCTAACAAAATTCCTAACAAATTTCTCAAGAAATTTCCCAACAAATTTCCCAACAAATTTCACAGAAATTTCCCCGGCAGAAAAGAAGAAAGCGAGGAAGAGGCCCATGATGCTCTTCTTGAAAGCGGAAATGAGCAAATATGGAGTCAGAAATTGAGAAGAAAAGCCAAAGAAATTTGTGAAAAGCGTCTAGGCTCAAACTATCACCGATACAAAAATATACAAAGCTTCATTGAGAACAAACCCATTTCGAAAGCATCATGTCTTGAGGAAAGAACAGGAAGCGATATCTGTTTCTGTTAGCCGAGAAACACAGCCGCCGAAGGATTAACCTTCCTTCAACAAACTAAGGGCGGTGACGAAGATAGAAGAATCTTGAGAAGAAGCGAGCTTTGTTAGCGGAAGAAAGAAGAAAATCAAACTCATTTGGATGCTGCAGGCGTTGGGGCAGTTAAAGATAATGATTCAGGATGACTCGTGACCTTATCACCAGAATTATGTAGGTTACTCATATAATCGACTTGACCTCGAGAAGAATGAAATGTGTGGAGTTCTTTGAAATTGGCTGATCCGGACATCTCTAACATAGAAATACATCTTATGGTACGTGAGATGCTGTATACTTCTTGTTATACTTATGAAAGTTATGAAGAAGAAATAAAAGATCTAGAAATCTGAGGAAGAACTTGTTTGAAATTTGTTGGGAAATTTCTTGGGAAATTCGATACCAGGAAATTTGTTACAGTTATTTTATTAGAAATATACCCATTTACTTAGATTTTGATAAACAACATGATGACTTATCTTGATCTCGAAAGAAAGGTGATTATTTTCTTAGTTCCTTGAACATTGTAAAGAAATCCACTAAGTATGATAGTCCTTCAATCTTGTATGGATGTTGGGTCTCAAAATGTAATTTTTATTTTTAGAAGACAAGAGCTCAACGACATTGAAGACTTGGAAGAAGCGCACAAGATTCTTGTTTTCACCTGCCTTAGCGAATATGTGGAATGCGAATGGTTTAAATGACTGTGTCCACCGAAGAGATATCACGGGGAGGCAAAGAACACTCGGCAAGGAAAGTACATATATCTGTTCTGGATACCTTGAGCATTAACCACATTTACGAAGAAATATATATATTACAAACAAAGTTGTTTCAATAAATAGTGGTATCGAAGATTGAAGATAAAGGCGTGCAAAAGAATCAGATAACACTTTAGTCTACGATACAAAAGCATGAATTCAGATTGATACTTCGGGACAAAAGTATAATTTGTACCTTTAAGAGCAGACGGAGATATGCGAATAAAAGCAACGGCGGCTTCGAAGAAGACAAAACTTTCTTCTGATCGCATGGAATATCAATAGTTTGAATTTGAGCTAACGGATGCACTATTCAAGCGTGCTCAAGGTCGTCAAATATCCAACATAGGCGCTGAAGAGAGACACTGCGACATATCTTGAAATATTTGAAACATCTTACTACTCCCTAAGCGACTTACTTATCGCAAGCTTTTACATTGCGACCAAAACATTCTTTGATAACAACTGAAGTTCTAAGTGTCACGATCACAGCAAGTACACTGTCTGTCGAAGAGTTGAAACGAAAGATCAAGTGTAAATTCATTCACTGTGATTTGTTCTCTGAACTTGGGTCATTAAAAAGAGCGAAGATACCATACTACATTGAAAGTGTATTAAGTATACTTGATTCAAGGCTATCTGAATAGCGAACAAGTTATTAAGGAAGCTGTCGACGACTCGAGCAAAACCCGACACCACTTATTTGGTGAATTATAGGAAGTACTTAGTTTTGAAAAATGGGGAATAACTCAAGGATTCTGGGGTGCAAGGAAGTACTTAGATTTGAAATAAGGAATAACAACTCCAAGGTTATTAGTATAGGAGAGTACTTAGCTTGGGAAGGCAGGGAATACTTCAGAAGGTTTACGAGTGCAGGGGAAGTACTTGTTTTGTGGCAGGGGAACAACTCAGGGGAACATTTTGGTTGAGACGATTGTTTAAGAATCCTCCGAATGGGATTATTATGAGTTAACTCAAAATTATCTGTTCAACGTGGTACTAGATCTGACAAACAGTGGATTGAATTGAGATTATAGAGTGGCCAGAGGCGTGATCAAGAATGGGAGTTTCTGGGGATCTTCTGGGCCCAGATCGACAAGATCTCTGTTTGCAGAACTTGACGGATGATGGGCTGAAAAAGTTCGAGATGAGATCTGCAGACTGTTTGGGCTCTTTGGGAGAAAGCGGTCAGGAAAGGTGGGCGTGGCCGGCTGGGAGCAGAGAACATTTGAAGGATTAGTCACTGAAGGAGACTGCGGGAGGGGAGAGCCCAGGAAGGCCGTCTTCAAGCGAGTAATATCGCTAAACTGAGGCAATGAAAGCGAGAAAGCTGAAAAAAGAAAACAAAACAGCTGAATCTTGATCTGAAGATGACGATTAGGATGACTCGACCTTACCATCACCCGGTGTATGGAGTTACTCATGATATAATGCGACTTGACCTTAAGAAAAGATAAGAAATGTGTGGAGTTCTAGCACAGGGTGTGGTCGGTTATCTAAACATAGAAATCTGTCTTATGGCTGATGAGGAGTAGCTACACGCTTCTTTATGCCCATGAAAGTGATGAAGAGAATAAAAAATCGAAGAAAATCTACCGAGGATAGAACTTGACATCTATGAAGAGAATTTCTAATGATCCGACTGAAGTGAAAACCTTGAGAAGAAAAAATTTTCTGAAAGGAAAATTCTCAATTAGTTAAAGTATACGGGAGAAAGGATGCTGATATTGTCTCTCAGAAATAGGATATACAAGTGAAAGGTGCATGAAACTTGATAGACAATTAAAATAAATATGAAGATCTTCTTTGCAGAACAAAGAAAAAAGATGGTTCTGAATGGAGAAAGGAGAAAGAACATTTAGGAAAATCAAAACCAAGAGTGGACAGATCGAGACCAGCAGAAGGCTCTGAAATCGAACTCCTCAGTCCTGACGGGAAGAAAACATTTAACTGCATCTGAAAGGATCAGATGGACTGGATTCAAAGAATACCATTAAACTGAAATAGAAAGGAAGAATCGGATGTTCAGATTGGAAGAGACTCTGGGAAGGGGTTCAAGAATCCTCAGAAAGGAGAGAAACATTATCAGGATGTGGACCAAGGCTGGGTTTGATGCAGTGAACGACAGATTGGTACTGGGAGGTGAAAACATAATGAAACTACCAATGAAAGAGACTATCTGAGCAGAAGAATTATGAGCAGGCCTCAAAGAAAGAAAATCTAGAGCAGATTCAAAGTGAAAGATAAAACTGCAAGATCTCGAGGGCCAGACTGATATGGATCATTCTATAAGGACTGAGAGATGAGTAACTGCAGTCCGGCTACTCTTAAAATTCAGCATTATTTCTATCTTGATGAAAAACTTGGAAAATCTGAAGGCAGGTTGGGATCGCAAGCGATTGGCAATTAATACCAGGAATTTGGCAATTAGGATAAGTGCTTAGGAATTCATTAAATGAACTGGTCTTGGATTGAGTCATTCTTTAGTAATGGTGACCGCAGTGAAATTGTAATGATTGATACATGTAGTGAAATTAATTAGGAGTAATAGTGGTTTGGTGAAATTGGGGGACATGGCCATCCAAGCATTTAATCTTGATATTTTTGATCCAACCTACTAAAACACAAGGATACTTACACAAAAATCAATTTGTATGTATTTATGCGTTGGGATTTATTTACTATATATATAGGATTTTGTAAGAAATCACTTTTGCCTAATCAAAGTAAATGCTTACCTGAAAAAAGCCTCTTGATTCTACGCAAAACTACAATCTACTGCATAAAATCAAGATTAAGTTTCTTGAAAAATTCTTGAATCAAATCTCTTTCAAAACACCAATTTCAAATCCTACACTATATAAAGAGATGGCCTAAAGGATTTCAATCCTGCTTGAAATCTCGATCCCTCGGTAGTCTTCAGCTGAAGACACAGGAAGTTGGTTATTAATGAACAACCAGATTTGGTAGGAGATTTTAATCACGACCATTGGACTTCAAATGCCGCAAGGAATGATTTGGGGTGGGTGCCATGGTTGAGGAATACCTCACGGTTGGCTGTTAGAGAACCGAAGCCCGTGAAATGACTAATTCTTGACATGCTTGAAAAGCTGCATAATCGAGGGCTTTCTATCTTTCGCCCTACGCCCCAGTGGAACTTCATCACTCGATGTGTTGGAATTCTACAACAACTCGGGGTTATTTCACATGTGTTTAAAACCCAAAATAGTGTACATGCGCTCGAAACCTCGATCGAGAAGGAAATCATACGGACTTAACAACACTACGTAAGTTGTTGAGAGTTTGAAAATCTTGGAAAGGATTTTGAAATAAACACCAGGATGATGAACTCCTTGAAGGTGTTATTTAGAAGCTGTCTGATGCAGCATTAATGTGATCTTGAAAAATCGGATACGCAACGAGTTCAATCTTCTTGACATCAAGAACGGACATTACGATGGTTCCAACAGGATATCTTGGCTTGCATTCTTCCACAGAGATGCTTTGATGGTTTACAAGGAGGTCTTGACGGATAAGCCAAGAATGATGGATCATGATCGATGTTCTTCTTTGAATCGATGACAAAGAGCCAAAGGCGGAAAACCGCTTTTAAGCTTTGGGAAAATGCGCCTTATACATGAAGTTTGTGAAGAAAATTCGAGGCTTCGAGCCTAAAATTACCAAAAAGGACTAGGCTGAGCAGAAACCCAGCACATGGGATATGGTATACGAAAGATATGCACTACTTCTTTGGAGAAAACTTGGCATTGAGCTCGAGAAGAAGGCAAAGGCAGAAATAGCCATGCGGTAACCTACTACACAAATATGAGTATACAAACTTGATGAAAAAGATTCTTGGGTCTCGAAAGGTTCAAAGCGAAAATGCGAAAAGTAATCACTCTGAAGAAAGGTTGCGACGAAGCCCAGAACTTACCAAAAGAAAGAAGTCTGGCTGGCGGTCAGGAAGACACACCGAAGTTGTCGATTCTCGAGGATATCTGCTTGGGCATTCTTAGATGGGCTGATAAAGGCGGATGAAATCATCAATCTTTGCCGAAAGAGTTATCAACTCTGCGAACAAGTAGACTTCGGCGAGGAAAGTGCTTTAGAAATGTTGCGACTAATCACGAGAAAGCACTTGTTGATGAACTTCCATAAATCTTTGCAAAAGTGGTGAAAAACACGAAGCACCTATCTGCACGGCTTAGAAGGAATAATGGACCCGATGGGTTCCCAATCTTTGACATTGAGGAGCTCGGCGATGAAGATGATGAAGCTAGTCATCTCTCGAGTCCTAGAAAAGAACAAGCAGGAGACTAAGGATTCTTGTAACTTGATGGCCCCGGTGATAAGGTATCTGAAGAAGAACTGCACCACGGAGTTCTTGAACTTTATAGCAAAAGGTTGAGTTGGTGCAAACACATCATCGAGGAAGCGATTTCTTACGCCTGCTGACTCCAAGAAGCCACGATGGTGGTAATTTAGTCTTGGAAGATCTTGATGGAAATGCCACATCTAAAAATGCGGAAGAACATTACAAGTCAATCGATACTCACGATTCCAGAACTGACCCTGACAACCACCGATCACAACAGCAAGAAACCAGCCACCCATAGTGGTTGATGAAATGTTAAATGAACTCCATTTGATTACCCGGACCAATACAGTATGTTGAAGGAAAATCACGCAAAGAAGCGGGTTCTGAACTCGATGAGAGGATCAAGCTGAGCATCTACTCGGAATGATCAACGGGGGAGAACTATTTGGTTGCATACTCGGGAAAGGTGTGAAGTACTGAAACTTCAAGCGAAAGAAAATACCTTTGGGACGAGACGAAGACCAAGAAGTATAGAAGGTCCACAAGTTCGAGAGACCAATCGATTGAAGTACTCCGGGGTGGGCGTAGGTTTAACTTTCTTATCTTGTGAAAATTTTATGTCTTATACATCTTGTTACTCGAAAAATTTCTTTGTTATAATTTGGAGTTAGAAACATACAAAAACAAGAGAGGAAAATTTGAAAAGCTTACTTGAGAAAGAAAGCCCCGAGGAAAGGAGGTTTCCTCGACCTTGCCTCTTAAAGATATACGAGCACGTACCACGGTAATAATTGATTCTTAAGATAACACTTCTTCAGTTATAAGTTTATGTGTTAAAATCATTAAAATGAATGTTTCTATGAGCTCCAAGCGAGAAAGAGAGAAGATAAAGGCGAAATGCGGAAAAACCAGCCGAAGCCAAGCGACAAGGTTTCACGAAGGACGAATCATTGAGCCTTCCGGTATGAGCATTATATGAAAATCGATGATAAATATTCTTCACCTTGGGTTAACTAAAATCTTCTCCTAAATTATTGATACTTTCTACATGTAGATCCTTTCGAGTAGAAGTGCAAGAGGAACGAGAATTGCGACATCCCACACTTTTATGGAAGTGATGAGGCATCAAGGCCTTCATCCGCGAAAAGATTCGAGAGGCTGCACAAGTCTGCGAGAGAGACAAATATCTGAGAACTCCCCATGGGTAATTGACCTCTCGGATGTCGATTTGTCATCTAAAGAAGTTTTCTTGATAAAATTTCCTTAGCCGTATTGTGATAATGTTAATTCTCAAGTTCAAGAAAGAAAGGTTGATGAGGACCCGGACTTCAGAGTCTCATGCCTTACTTGACAAGATATCTGAGACACCGATTGTCTCGATAGAACAATCTCACGAGACTTTAGTATTTACTCGGGTAACTTCGAGAAGCTTAAACTACACCTCTCCTCGGATATCTAAAAAAGTTTTTGAAGCTCACTCCGAAAACTTCTTTCTTTTTCAAGCTCAGAACAAGTGCCTTAGAGGCGGGCTCCCAATGTTCAGTAGACGAGGACTACTTCCCTTCTTCGAAAGTTCACCACCATAAAGCACATTAAATGCTTCGAAATGGCATGAAAGAGTTAAAGGTGCCGATCTCTACGAAATATTGAGAATCACGGATCAATCAAGCAGGAACGAGCCACGAGCTGCTTGACTTGGAGACATACATCCAATACGATGTTCCCTACTTAGAAGACAACATCACGATTCGACGACTCTATTGCATAAGGATTTCTCGGAGAAGTGGCGCCGCAGTGATTTGATCTGAGCCTTTGAGCAGCGAGATGGTCGAAGACAAGATTACAAATGGCATTTAAGCCGATCCACGCCCCAAACTACGCAATTTATACCCCTTACGAACAAGAAAGGAGGTTAATGGCGAGAAGATCACTATTCTGAAGTGATCAATCTTGTGCTCCCGAAGATGATGAGGAGGAAGAAATAAGCGAGAAATGACTTGATGAACCTCTCTACTGACCATCACCAAAGGATTGACCCATGACGATAAAAAGGGCGATGATGATGCCCTCTGCACCGGGGCCGAGGAGGAATTTAGCTAAGAAATGATGCCTCAGCTAGCTGAAAAGCATTTGCTGAGAAGACTTCCGCAGAAATCTCGCGTCTCCATCTCTCGAGAAATCTACTCCGTCCATCTTCTAACTGACTTTGCAGGAGTTACTCTTGAATTAAGTAGTTGAGCTTTCTAAGAAACCAATCGAGAAAATATTAAACACTTTCGAAACCGGCAGATACTGCTTATCGAAAAGAAGAACGCGGCTCCATCTTCAATTTGGAAGATCAAATAGCTAAATTGGAGACAAGCTGATTGACTTCTGAGATCAATACTTAAGGAAATGATTGATTACTCACGAGGTTAAGAACTAGCGGGATGTTTATTGCATGATATGCGCCCAAAGAACTCGATCTTTGAAGAAGTGTATGAAATCGAGCATGATGCTAAGCGCATCATCTTCAAAAGTACCATCCTCCTCCCGAAAGGAAGAAACTAATCTACGAGATGGTTCTTTGGACTCGTCTGATCGATGAAAATGTCGAGGATGAAGATCAAATTTGATTACTCGGATGATGAAGAAGACAAGACTTTGGCGAGAACACGCAATGAACATTTGGCGGTTTCTCCATGAAAAGGAAGAGGTGCTCTACAATATTCAACAAAGCGCGAATGTCCACTCCATGAATACATGAGCAGTGCAATCTTGGCTACTCAAACAGGAGATGTCTTCCGCAACAAGGAAGTAATTGCCTAGTCCTACGAAATGAAAAGTTCAACTTTGAGCTCATCACTCGAGAACAACTAGCATAGTCATTGCTCGAAAGATGCAGGAATGATAAGGGACGATGATCGTCTTTAGTGAAAAAGAAAGCTTTCGAGGCAAGTTCTGCTTTGGAAGCGGATGCATCTAGGCCCGTTGGTAGGAAGCTCGCGATAAGGACAATGGACTTATCAAGCAAAATCGAGCTGAAAGCCGAACTTGAAGTTAGTCCCTGTAATTATTTACAAGGTCACTTTAACTCTCTCTGATTCTTTTGTAAGGCTTAAGTTGTGACAATGACTAAGGGGAAAGAATGTACAAATCTGGACCTCGAAAGTCGGAATGGGAAGAAGGAGAAGAAAACAAGAAGAAATGCACGGGTAGTGCGGCTCGGAAAGGAAGAAGAAACATGAAAACTTCGACCACCCGGAATCAATGAACCCTCCTCAAATTATTTTACAGCACACAGAAATAATAGTGGTACAACTTCCCGACTCTCTTGAAGGAACTAAGAAATGATAACAAGGGCCGTGGCTTTTGACGAAACCTCCAAGGAGTGCCAAGGCTCGAGGGAGACGAGTTAAAGGATTGATGAATCTTAGAAGAAGAAGAAGATGGTGAAATCAAGTCCACACAGGCGATGAAAGAAATTTGTAAAACTCTCACAAGATCTAATCTTGATGATGATGAGAAGCGATGAAGATGAGCTCCTCTTCACGAGAAAAGGAAAATTGAAAGCTAAGCGAGCCATGCAAAGCCCTAGCAGCTAAAACACCATCTGGAAATACCAAGTCTATCCAGGTGGTTCTTCAAGCAACAACCGAAGAATTGAAGACAAAGAAAGGAGCAGTGAGGAGAGCAGAAAGACAAGTCAAACCACTTCCACTCGGGCGGAAGAAGCGAAATAGAGTATGTGAAGTATGATAATGATTCCTCATCTCTGATTGCATCAATCGAAAAATGGCTATTGGATTTTGGAACTTAAGCATCATTGGTAAATTCAGATTTCGAACTTGATCCATAAACAACTTATGGCATGGAGAAAAGATAAACCAACCTTGATCAACACCAATCACATTAAAGCTTTGGTTGGATTTTGAAGTTGTTAAGAAGCTGAAGCGTAAGAAAAGGACCTCTCGATGAATGTCCATATGGAAAGCGGATGATGTGCGAATTACGAATATCACGAACGAGCACAGAGCAAGACTACATTGTAGAACCACATGAATCGTTCTATCTAGCTGAAGATCTATACAAGGGGTGTTGACATCGAATTGTCGAGGATTATCTCTGAATACTTCAAGCTTTAGGATACTCGAATAGAGCATGCACAGAGTGGGGAAAGTATGGATTGGGTCAAACATTTTGTCGAAAATCCTACCAAAACACATAAAGAGTGCGTGGATTTGCGGAGACACACTGAGATGCTCGTCCAGAACACTTCTCTATGATTATTCATTGACATCAAAAGGTTTGGAGATGAAATTCTTGATTGATCCAGAAAATCATGTTGAAGACTTGAAGAAATTGAAGACTTGAAGACTAGTTTATTAGGATGTTTACTTGGAGCTTGGTTACTCTGTTGTCCTAATTTACTATGTAGTTTTTGTATTTTCTTGGTGAGCCAAACTTGTTCTATGTATTGAAATTATCTGTAATCTCTCTTTGTAACTTATCTGAAGAACCTACTCTCGAGATAGTATTCTATAAAGATAACTTGTCGGCAAAGATCACACCTTGTGATTTGGTTGATGTTTGCTACGCATAATTGAATAAATTGAAGATCTTAAAAAGATTAAGTGTTGGATTGTTCACTACGTCGGTTGTAATAGGTAAGATAGTCATAGTTGGTGATCAAAAGTGGGAATTTGTTGGGAAATTTCTTGGGAAATTTGTTAGAAATTTGTTAGATATTTTGTTAGAAATATCTGTTAGATTTTGATCGACAACATGATGACTTATCTTGAATCTCGAGAAAGGTGATTAGTACTCTTGGTTCATGAACATTGTAAAGAAGAAATCCACTAAGTATGATAGTGCAGCTAATCTTGTATAGGATGTTGGGTCTCAAAATGTAATTTTATTTTTAGAAGACGAAGAAGACATCAATGGAACATTCTCAACGACATTGAAGACTGAAAGCTGCACAAGATTCTTGGCTGTTTTTGAGATACCTTAGCGGATATCTTGGAGACACGAATAGTTTTAAAAGACGTATCATGAGAGATGTCTGAGAAATAGAGAACTATCTGGCGAAAAGCAAGGAAAGTGTCCTGATATCTATTCTCGAGATACCTTGAGCATTAACCACATTTACGAAGAGAAATATATATATTGCAAACAAAGTTGTTTGATAAATAGTAGTATCGAAGATTGAAGATAAGGGCAAAGAATCGAGATAACCTAGTCTACGATACAAAGCATAGTTAAGATTGACACTCTGAGACAAAAGTATAATCTGATGCATTTAATGGACGGTGAGATATGCGAAAGATAAAAGCGATGACCACGAAGAAGAAGACAAAACACTCTGATTACTATACACGGATATCAATAGTTTGAATTTGAGCTAACGGATACTATTGAGCGGTACTAAAATAAATCTATAAATATCAACACTTAGGCTGCTTGAAGAGACACACGACATATCTTGAAAACAACGTATCTTACTCTCTAAAGCAACTTACTTATCCTCAAAGCTTTACATTGCGACCAAAGCTTTTGATCTTGAGTGACTTTGAAGTTCTAAGTGTCACGATCTAAACAAATCTGACTATCGTGAAAGAGTTGAAGCGAAAGATCAAGTATAAGATTCATTCTCTTGAACATTTATCTAAGACTTGGGTCGATAAAAGAACAGATACCATACATTGAAAAGTGTATTAAGTATACTTGATTCCGCAGGCTATCTGAATAAGCTGAGCACAAGTTATTAAGAAGCTCATCGACGACTCGAGGCAAACTGACACCATAATGGCGTGGGTATAGGAAGTACTTAGTTTGAAAAATGGGGAATAACTCCAAGGAGTTCTGAGTATAGGAAGTACTTGATTTGGAAACTAAGGAATAACTCAAGGTTATTAATTATAAAGTACTTAGCTTGGGAAGCTGAGGAATAACTTCGAAAGGTTTAAAATGGGAAGTACTTGGGTGAAAGGGAGGAACAACTTCAGAGAACATTTGGTTGGGAACCATTGTTTAAGAATCTTAGAATAGGATTATTGTAATGTTAACTCGATTATACATTCTAGTGAATTCTAGGTCTCTGGTAGACCAAGAGAGGATTAGTTGGAGGATTCATACCTCGGATACCCTTATACTTCTTTGTATTATTTACCATGCATGTTTACATTTGACCAACACACACACACTTCATTTACGCATATCTTTATTAAGTCTTCCTTTCGATTCTAAGTATCGGATACCTATTAGGATATCGAGAAATAGTTTTATCGATAAAAGTTTTAAAAGACTATTCACCCCCCCTCTAGTCTTTTACTTTGCCGTTATCTGGACCAGCGAACTTGACATCTATGAAGAATTTCTAATGATCAGAGCTAAATGAAAATCTTGAAGAAGAAAAGAATTCTCTTGCAAAGGAAAATTCTCAATTAGTTAAGGTATACGAGAAAAGGATCTTTGAAAATGCATTTCTCAAAGCTCGAGATATCGAGGCGAAAAGTCACATAAAGAAGCGAATGGTGAATTACGAAGAGAAATGTGAAGATCTTCTTTACGAACAAGGAACTTCGAGAAGAAAGAATTATCTTTCAATCTTATGCAAGCTAGTGACACTCTTCTTTGTACAATCTTACTTAAGAGATCCTTGAGAAAAAGAAAGGACTTGAAATTTGAATACCGCAGATTGTTTCTATCACTCTGAATAAGAGTAAGAAGAAGAACATTTGTAAGTACTCAGCAAGATGGTTCCATACAATCTATAGTATCGATGAAAAAGGCGAAGATTATTGACAAAGGAAAGGCGATTGCGACTAAACCTTTGTGGGAAAAACAAGTCAAAAACAAAAGCTGTTGCACGTCTCGAAAGAAACACAACATGAAAAGTGTAAACACGATGCTATGTCTCTCAAAAGGGTAGAATTACGGGAGGCGGCAAATTCTCCCATGTCACTTTTACGGAAAAAATTGGACCCGACGAGACTAGCAAAGGCTTTGAGAAAAGATCTCGAGATAGCTTCAAGTGCTCAAAAGCAGTATTGGCTATAGAGGCATCGGAAGCGACTTGCTCATGAATACAAGCAGGCAAGAATGATGGCTAAAGGCTAGAATTGCTCAAAGCAATTATAAAGTGGAAGTTGAATCGAGCATTTTGAAAATCTGAATGCGAGTAGAAGAAATGCGGAGAAAGCTAAGTTCTTTGAAAAGCAAACTCGAAACCAACAGTGTCGAAAGCACCAAATGGAACACCTAGGAACACACGAGGAAGAAAACAATTCTTAATAATGATAATCATTCATTAGAATTCCTCCTTATGTTCCTATCGGACAAAAAGAATGTTCGAGAAATTCATTCAAAAATGGATTCCTACTAGAAGATTGTTTAATCTGATGGTTCTAATGTAAATTGAGAACCTAATCTCCTGTTTCTTGTGGAGAATGCTTCGGACTAAAACAATAGCTATTTGATAGTGGATCTTGGAAAGCACATAGCGGAGATAAAGCAAATCAGTGGATTACAAAGCTTGCAACATAGGACGGATATCCAGTTCTTGGAGGAGAATTAAATCCTCTCAGGATTTGGCGTCAAATTAGGAACATTAACAATCCGGCGTATTACATGTTAAGGATTTGAAATATAATCTATTTAGCATGAGCGGTTTGCGACAAAGGTTTTACTATAAAATTCAAAGAAAATCTTGCAAACTAATTGACAATGAGTCAAGTAGGCAGTCTTGGTTGCTTTGGAAAAGCGGTCTTTATGTTGCGATTGGGCATCTGCCACAAGCGAAGAATGTCTCATGGTGAGTCAATCTGGTCACCTGGAAGAGCCTTGGTTATAGCCTGAAAGAATGAGTCACTTGAACTTCAAAACTACGAGCAGACTTGCGAAAGAGTTAGTGGTTGGCCTTCGAACATCTTTCGGAAAGGATGGTATACATTACACTGTCGGATGGGAAACAATCTAAGATTTCTTTCAAGTCAAAATCGAGGACCACTAGTGTTAGACCACTGCAACTATTACACATGGATCTTTTGAATCATCTTTAACTAGTTATGCGGGAAAGAAGTATAATGCAGTTGTTGTAGATGACTTCTCAAGATTCACTTGGTTGTCTTTACGAAACCAAATCGATGCGGTGGAATCAAACTTCTGAAAAAGCTTGAAGTCATGAAAAATGACAAGGTATCTGCAATCGAGCAGACCAGATCTTGAGTTTGTTAACCGATTACATAAAGGAGTTTTGTACTGCAAAGGTATACAACACCAACTTTCCTCTGTAAGAACACCTCAACAAAATGGTGTTGCATAAAGGAAAGCAGAACCCTTAAAAAAGGCTGCAAGGGCGATGCTAGGCGACCTTTGAAATAAGTGAAATTTATTGGGTTGAAGGCGTAAACACGACTGCTACACTTTCGAAACAGATGTTTGATAAACAAACACCATACAAGACCCATATGAAATCTTGGTTGGTAGACCCCTAATATCAAACATCGAGAGTATTTGGTTGTAGATGTTTTGTTCTAAACAATGGGAAAGATTATCGAGAACATTTCAACAAAGGCGGATGAAGGTGTATTTCTTGGTTATTCCACGAATAGCAAAGCTACGAAATTTACAACAAAGAACAAGAAAATTGAAGAATCGGTTCATGTTGTATTCTATGAAGGAAGTAAGAAAACACCTCTAATGATGAACTCTCGAGAAAGGTTCGAAGAACTAATCTTTGAGGATTGAGAAGAAGAATCCTCGAGAAAGGAAAAACATCATTATGGAAAGTGAGGATGTCTACGGCGTGAAAAGCTTGATATGCTAGTAACAACAAGATGACTCACAAACATGATGAAGAATTTCCTATAAAACTTCGAAATGAAGCGAAGATATTCATCATGAAGCTATCTCTGAAACAATCTCTCGAAAGACATGTTCGAGATAGCTCGAACCTTGAACAAGTGTGGGACATTAATTGCCCTTACGAGCAAAATTGCTTGAATCTTTGAAATAATATCAAATCAAAATCTAGTGATTCACATTGAATCACTTGGATATTGATCCTACTAACACTAAACCTATGATGAGATGGATCAAGGATCATCACGAAAAGATGTGATTGGACCAATTAATCAAGGTGTTAGGACTAGGAGCGAATAGTGAAAATGCTAATTCTCTCTTTGGATGTTTCATCTCAAATATTGAACTAAAAATATAGAAGAAGCATTTGGAGACCAGGTGGATCTACGCAATGCAAGAAGAGTTGGATCAATTTAAGAGAAACAAAGTCTGGAAACTAGTTCCATTTGTAGAAGGAATATCTGTGATTGGAACTAAATGGGTTTTCAGAAACAAGATGAATGAATCTGGTGAAATAACCAGAAACAAAGCAAGATTAGTTGCGAGTTTACCGGTGAAGGCTTAGATTTTGATGAGTCATATGCAGTTGCAGATTGGATCTGATAAGACTCTTTCTAGCTTTATGACTCATAAAGATTTTAAAGTTTATCAGATGGATGTCAAAAGTGCATTTTTGAACGGTGAACTTGCAGAAGAAGTTTATGTTGAGCAACCACCTGGCTTTGAAGTTTCCTCAGAAAGCAGAATGGTCTATAAACTGAAGCTACGTATGGTGAAAGCAGGCTCGAGCATGGTATGACACTTTGGCCAAATACCTTCTGGAAAGTGGTTTCAAGAAAGGTGAAGTTGATAAAACTTTATTTACCTTAAATCATGACGGGAAACTACTCTTAGTTCAAGTATATGTTGATGACATCATATTTGGATCGAAGGACAAGCAACTTTGTAATGACTTTGCAAATCTCATGAAAAGCAAGTTTGAGATGAGCATGATGGGAGAAATGAATTATTTTCTAGGATTGCAAGTCAAGCAACTCGATGATGGAATATTCATTAGTCGAACAAAATATCAAAAGATATGCTCACAAAATTCAATCTTAAGCCTTACGAAAGAATGCTAAGATACTATGAGCATTGGAACCAAAATGACCTATCTTGAATCGGATAAGAGTGTGGAAGAACATAAGTATAGGAAATTGATAGGTTCACTACTTTACCTCCTTGCAAGTAGACACGATATTCAATACTGCGTTGGGTGTGTGCTAGATTCGAGACAAATCGATGCAAACACACTAGCGTTGCTATAAAAATATTAAGGTATGTAAAAGATACGATAGATGTAGGATTGTGGTATCCTAAAAGAAAGCGGATTGAGTTTATTTGGGTACTTTCGGGCAATGATTATCTTGGATCAACTTGCTAGATAGGAAAAGCACCTCGGGAACACATGGGTTTACGGGTACTAGACTTATCTTGTGGTTTAGCAAGAAGCAAAACTCAATTGCAACTTCTACCACGGTGAATATATTAACTTTGGTTGTTGTGCAACACAAATTACGTGGATACAACAACAACTTAAAACTATGGACTCGATGAAGAAAACTCCCATTTTACGTGACAACACAAGTGCTATTGCGATTACACGAATCCTAAATTTCATGCGAACAAAGCATATTGATGTTAGACATCACTTCATCGAGACCATGTTGAAAAAGGCGATATAGAGATACTCAAGATTAGCTTTGAAGACCAACTTGAGATATCTTCACTAAGCCACTACAAGAAAGTAGATTCTTAGCCTTAAGACATAGTCTTGGACTAATTGAACTACTGATGGCCTGAAAGAGTTCGAGAATGCAGGCAGGCATCGAGAGAAGAGGAATGAATGGGCATCTAGAGGTATGGAGCAGGCATCCGGAGAAGAGGTATCTGGAGCAGGCATCGAGAGAGAGAAAGAAAGCTGGAGCGGGTATCGAAGTCAAAAAGGCTAAAGAGCAAAAAGGCGACTTAAGATCTACGAGGCGGGAACTCGGATATCTAGTTCACTTTCGATGAGGGAACACAAAGAATAAATCTGTTGTCTGCGGTCGACTACTCTCTTGAAATTTGTATTATTTCTATCTTTGTGTAAAACTTGAACAAATATTGAGTATGAGATAGACTCGGATACAAGCAGTGTTCTTAGTCACCTGAATTGTGATTAGGATAGCAAATCGCCAAAATTCATTAATTGGGCACAATCACAATTCTTGATTGTGATCATTCTTTGAAAAGCAATGGTGACCCTTGATGAAATTAGCGTTTGATCTTAACGGACGAAATTAATTCTCTGTAAATAGTGGGTATGTTGAAATTGAGCGTGGCCCACTATGCATTTAATGCGAACAAACTTTTACCGCCTCACTTGCAATTCCGCAGATACATAAATACAAAACCAATTTGTGTATGTTTGTTAGAATTACGTTGCTATATATATATAGGATTTTGGCAAAAGAGATCACTTTAGCCTAATCGACATTAGACTTGCACAAAATAGCAAAACCTTCTCTTGATTCTCTGCAAACCTTCTACAATCTCAAATCAAGATTAAGTTTTTACGCAAGAATTCTTGAATCAAATCTCTTTCAAACACCAATCTAAATTCTCTACGATATAAAGAGATGGCCCCAAGAATTCTTCTACTTTGAAATCTCAATCCTCCTTTGATGCTTGAAAAGCAAGCACGAGTTGGTTATTGTGAACAACCAAGTGGTAGGAGATTTTAATCGACCATTGGACTTCAAATCACAGAATGATTTGGGGTGGTGCCATGGTTGAGAATACCTCACGGTGCAATAGAGAACCAATGAAGCGATTCTTGACATGCTTGAAAAGGCACAAATCGAGGGTTTTCTATCTGCTGCCCAGTGGAATTTCATCACTCGATGTGTTGGAATTCTACAACAACTCAGGATAATTTCTGTGTTTACGAAACCTTTGAAATAGTGTCTGTCAAAACCTCGATCGAGGAAAGGAAATCATACGGACTTAACAACTTTACGTAAGTTGTTTGAGTTTCAAAATCTTGGAAAGGATTTTGAAATAAACACAGATGATGATCTCCTTGAAGGTGTTAACAAATTATACGATGGCGTGTGTGATCTTGAAAATCGGATACACCTGAGTTCAAGCTTCTTTGACATCGAACCGGACATCGATGGTTCCTTTGGGATGTATTGGCTTGCATTCTTCACAGATTCTTTGATGGTCTACAAGGAGGTCTTGACCGGATAAGCGAAACGATGGATCATGATGTTCTTCTTGAATCGACAAAGACAAAAATTTGGAAAACCCTTTTAATTGAAAATGCGCCTTCATGAAGTTTGTGAAGAAGATTGAGGCTTGAGCCTAAGATTGCCAAAGGACTAGCTGAGCGAAAGGCCACGATGCTATGGTGCGAAGATATGCTACTTCTTTGGAGAAGCTTGGCATCAAGCTCGGAGAGGCAATTTGAAATAGCCAGTAACCTACTCTACAAATATGAGTATACAAACTTGATGAAAAGGTTCTTGGGTCTCGGAAAGGTTCTAAGCGAAAGTGCGAAAGGTATCGAAGAAAGGTTGCGACAAGAAGCGAACTTCAAGAAAGAAGTCTGGCAAATCAAGACACACCGAAAGAGGTTGTCGATTCTCGGATATCTACAGCCTTAGATGAGCGATAAAGCGGATCAACTCATCAATGCGCAAAGAATCATCAACTCTTGAACAAGTAGACTCGTGAGAAAGTCGTTGAAATGTTGCTACTAATGCGAGAATGCCTTGGCGATGAACTTGCTAATCTTTGCCAAAGTGGTGAAAAACACAAGCATTATCTGCGAAATCGCGGGAGTAATGGACGATCGGTTCAATCTTGATGAGAGCTCGACGATGAAGATGATGAACTAGTCATCTCTGAAGTCTAGAAAGAGCAAGAGGGCTAAGATTCTTGAAATAGTAGCGGTGAAAAGGCTTACGAAGAAGAACCTACACCTCGGGTTCTTTGAACAAGCACCTATAGCAAAGGTTGTTGGTGCAAACACATCTTGAGGAGCGTTTCTTATGCACAACTTCAAGAAGCCACGATGAGTGGTAATTTAGTCTTTGGCGGAATCTTGATGAAAATGCCACATCTAAAAATCGGAAGAACATTCTCTTGACCAATCTTACGCTTCCGAACCACAACAACCACAACCACAACAGCCACAAGTGGTTGATGAAATGGTAAATGAACTCCATTTTGAATTACCGGCAATGCGGTATCTTTGAAGAAAATCCTGCAAAAGCGGGTTCCCCTGACTCGATAAGAGGATCAATGAGACATCTACCAGAATGATCAACAAGGGAGGCAAGCGGTTGCATACTCGGAAAGGTGTGAAGTACGAAACTTCAAACAAAGAAAAATCTTTGGAACAAGAAGACCCGATGTATAGAAAGGTCACAAGTTTGAGACCAATCGACTGACGGATCGGTGGTTGAATGGTTTAACTCTTATCTTGTGCAAATTTTATGCTTGTACATCTTGTTATTTATAGAAATTCTATATTACGGGATGAGTTAGAAACAAGGACAAGAGGAATGAAAGCTTGCCTCGAAGCGAAAAAGATGTCATCAACCTCACCTCTTAAGAAATCGAGCACATCCTACGGTGATAAAATATTTCTTGAGTTGTCATTTTCGATTATCGATAATTTACTTAACGATTAAGTGAATGTTTCTATGAGCTCCAAGCGAGAAAGAGGAAGATAAAGAAATGCGAAGAAAACCCGAGAAAGGTTTACGAAGAAACGAATCATTGAGCACTTCCGATTATGAAGGTATATGAAAATCGATGATAAAATTCTTCACCTTGGGTTATCTCAAACTTCTTCTAAATTACTCAATACTTTCTACTCAGCTCGCTCCGAGTAGAAGTGCGAGGGGACGAGTTGCGACATCCCACCTTTATGGAAATTGATGAGGCATCAAGGCCTTCATCACGAAAAGATTCCAGGCGCACAAGTCTCGAGACAAATCTGAGCCTCCATGGAGTAATTGACCTCTCGGATATACGATTTGTCATCTAAAGTTTTCTTGATAAAATTTCCTAAGTATTGTGATAACTTTAATTCTCGAGTTCGAAAGAAAGGTTGATGAGAACAGGACTTCCAAGTCTCCACCTCACAACAAGATATCGAGACACCAATTGTCTCGGTAGCACAATCTCTGAGCTGAAGTACTCGGGTAACTCGAAACTAAACTACACTTCTACTCGAGATATCTACAAAAGTTTTGAAGCTCACTCAAACTCTTTCTTTCGAGCTCAAGCAGTGCCGAGCTCCCAATGATGAGACAGGACTGCTTCCCTTCTTCAAAGCTCACACCTGAAAGCATATTGATGCTTGAGAAATGGCAAAGGTTAAGGTGCTCTGATCTCTACGAAATATTGAGAATCACAGATCAACCAAGCAGACGAGCACGAGCTCTTGACTTGGAGACATATATCCATACAATGTTCCCTACGAGCATTACAGTTGCGACTACTATTGCATAAGTTTCTCCGGGAGAAGTGGCGCCTGATTTGATACTGAAGCCTTTGAATAGGCGGATGGTGAGACAAGATTACAAATGGCATTGAGCCGATTACGCCCAACTACGCAATTTATACCTTACGAACAAGAAGAGGTTAATGGGCGAGAAGATCACTATTCTGAAGTGATCAATCTTGTATCTGAAGATGATGAGGAGGAAGAAATAAGCGAAAATGACGATGAACCTCCTTGACCATCACGAAAAGGATGACCTGAGGCAAAAGGATGATGATGATGCCCTTAGCGAGGGGGAGGAATTTCTCAAAGAAATCATGCCTCAGCTTTGAAAAGCAAGCGAGAGGAAATTACGAAATCTCGTTTCCATCTCCTCAAAAGTCGACTCGTCCATCTTCTGACAAAGGCTATCTTGAACAAGTAGTTGAGGATTACGAGAAATCACTTTCGAAATTGTTGAATACTCGATCGAGGCTGCTCGGCTCGGACAATTGTTGGAAGAAGAACAACGACTCCATCTTCATTGGAAGACCAAATAGCTAAATCGAGATAAAGCTTGACTACAAGATCAATATCTGCGAGATGATTGCTTACTCGAGGTTAAAGAGCTACGGGATCTTGTAAATGCCATCACCAAAGAACTTCGATCTTGAAGAAGTATCGAAATTAAGCATGATGCTAAGTGCATCATCTTCAAAAGTACCATCCTCCTCCCAAAGGAAGAAACCAATCTAAGATGGTTCTTTGGACTCGACCTGATCGATGAGAATGTCGAGAGGATGAAGATCCTTTGGTGATTACTCGGATGATGAAGAAGACAAGACTTTGGCGAGCACGCAATGAACATTTAGCGGTTTCTCACTTGAAAAGGCGATTGCTCTGCAATATTCAAAGCGCGAATGTCCACTCCATGAATACATGAGCAGATACAATCTTGGTTCATCGAAGGAGTTGTCTTCCGAACAAGGAAGTAATTGCCTCCGTCCCTACGAAATGAAAAAGTTCCTGAGCTCATCACTCAGAGAACAACTAGCATAGTCATTGCTCGGAAAGATGCAGGAATGATAAGGGGCGATGATCGTCTTTAGTGAAAAAGCTTTCAAGAGGCAAGTTACCTGCTTTGAAGCGGATGCCATCCTAGGCCCATTGGCGAGCTCAGCGATAAGGACAATGGACTTATCAAGCAAAATCGGAGCTCAAAGAATTGAAGTTGGTCACTTTACAATTATTTACAAGGGCATTTTAACTCTCTCTCGATTCCTTTATGAGGTCGATGACAATGACTAAGGGGAAAGAGTGTACAAATCTGGACCTCAAAGTCAGGGGGAATGGGAAGAAGGAGAAGAAAACAAGAAGAAATCTGGAGCTAGTGTGGCTCAGAGAGGAAGAAGAAACATGAAAACTTCCTAGCCACCACTCAGAATAAATGAACCCTCCTCTAGCAATTTGCTTTGCAAATAGTGGCTTCCCGAACTCTTGAAGGAACTACAATGATAACAAGGGCCATAGCACGAAACCTCCAAAGTACCAAGGCTCGAGGAGAAGACAAGTTAAAGGGATTGATGAATCTTACGAAGAAGAAGAATGTCAAATCAAGCCCTTGAGGCGAAGAATTTGTAAAACTCTCACAAGATCTAATCTTGATGATGATGAGAAGCGATGAAGATGAAGCTCCTCTTCACGAGAAAAGGAAAATTGAAAGCTAACTAAGCCCATAGTGCAAAGCCCTAGCACTAAAACACCCTCTGGAAATACCAAGTCTATCCGGTGGTTCTTCAGCAACAACCGAAAGAATTGAGGCAGAGAAGAGCAGAGGACTGGTGAGCAAAGACAAAGTCGACTTCCACTCGGGCGGAAGAAGCGAAATAGAGTATGTGAAGAATGACAATGATTCCTCTCTGGTGCATCAATCGGAAAAATGGCTATTGGATTACGGAACTTAAGCATCTCTTGGTAAATTCAAGATTTCGAACGATCCATAAACAACTTATGGCATGGAGAAAAGATAAGCTGACCTTGATCAACACCGATCACATTAAAGCACAGTTGGATTTTGAAGTTGTCGAAGGCTGAAGCCATGAGAAAGGACCTCTCGATGAATGTCCATATGGAAAGCGGATGATGTGCGAATTACGAATATCAAGGAGCAGGCACCTGAGAGCAAGACTCGTTGTGGAACCACATGAGTCGTTCTATCTGGCGAAGATCGATACAAGGGTGACATCGGATATCGAGGATTATCTCTGAATACTTCAAGCTTTGGATATCGAATAGAGCATGCACGGAAGTGGGGAAAGTATCGTGGGTCAAACATTTTGTCGAAAAATCCTGCAAAACCTACAAGAAGTGCGTGGATTTGCGGAGACACCTTTGAGATGCTCGTCGAACACTTCTCTATGATTATTACGATGACATCAAAGGTTTGGAGATAGGAAATTCTTGGTGATCCATAGAAATCTTGTTGAAGACTTGAAGAGTTGAAGACTTGAAGACTAGTCTATTAGGATGTTTACTTGGAGCTTGGTTACTCTGTTGTCCTAATTTACTATGTAGTTTTCTTTGTATTTTATTTGTTGAACTAAACTTGTTTATGTATTGAAGTTATCTGTAATCTTTCTTTGTAACTTATCTGAAGAAGTTACTCTCAGATAGTATTCTATAAAAGATAACTTGTCAGCAAAGATCACACCTTGTGATTTGGTTGATGTCTACTACGCATAATTGAATGATTTGAAAAATCTTAAGAAATGATTAAGTGTTGAATGATCACTCGTCCAGTTGTAATAGGTCAGGATAGTCATCGTTGGTGATCAAAAGGAAATTTGTTAGGAAATACATTAGATATTTTGTTAGAAATATCTGTTTAGATTTGATCGACAACATGATGACTTATCTTAGTCTCGAGAAGGTGATTAGTACTCTTGGTTCACTTGAACATTGTAAAGAGGAAACCCACTAAGTATGATAGTCTAGCTAATCTTGTATAGGATTTTAGGTCTCAAAAATTAAATTTTATTTTATGAAGAAGACCAAGAAGAAGACATCCAAGCGAGAACAAGTTCAGCGACATTGAAGACTTGAAGAAAGCGCACAAGATTCTTGAAGCGGTTTTCAGATACCTTGGCGGATATCTTGAAGACACGAATAGTTTTAAACAAAGCGTGTCACAAGAGATATCGAGAAATAAAGGTCCATCGAAAACAAGGAAAGTGTCCGAGATATCTATTCTCGAATACCTTGAGCTTTAACCACATTTACGAAAAGAAATATATATATTGCAAACAAAGTTGTTTCAATAAAAGTGGTATCGAAGATAAAGATAAGAATGCAAAGATTGGAGAAATCAAGTTGTCTCGTCTGAAAGCATGAGTTCAGATTGGCACTCTGAGGACAAAAGTATAATCTGATACATTAAATGCGAGACGGAGATGTGCGAACAAAAACAGCGGTAACCGAAGAAGACAAACACCTCTGATCTATACACGGAGATATCAATAGTTTGAATTTGATTTAAACTGTGGATACTATTCAAGCGGCACTCAAATTCATCTATAAATATCAACACTTAGGCGACTTGAGAAGACACAATCGAAGAACTTACTTTGAACACATATCTCAAGAAAATTACTTATCCTCAAAGCTTTACATTGCGACCAAAGCTCTTGATCTTGAAGTAACACAAAAGTTCTAAGTGTCACGATCCTAAACAAACGCGACTATCGTGAAAGAGTTGAATCAAAAGATCAAGTATTTGAGATTCATTCTCTTGAACACTTATCTAAGACTTAGGTCGATAAAAGAACAAGATATCATACATTGCAAAGTGTATTAAGTATACTTGATTCCGAGCTATCGATTAAGCGAAAAGTTATTAAAGAAGCTCATCGACAACTCGAGCCAAAACCAACACCATCAATGGCGTAGAGTCAGGAAGTACTTAGTTTGAGAAACGGAATAACTCAAGGTTATTGAGCGGAAGTACTTAGCTTGGGAAGCTAGGAATAGCTCAAAAGGTTTTACGAGTCTGGAAGTACTTGGCTGTGGGGAATAACTTCGGGGAACATTTGGTTGGGAACCATCTGTTTGAGGAATCTTAGAATAGGATTTTGTAAGGTGACCTCAATTATCTGTTCTAGTGAATTCTAGGTCTTTGGAAGGCCAAAGTGGATTAATTGGAGGATTCGCCACCTCCAGGATACGCTATACTTCGTGTTATTCTTTTCTGTCATTTCGTTAAACACACACACACTTTAGTTTTCTGCACTTATCTGTCTTAAGTCTTCCGTATTTCTGAATCCAAGTATCGGATATCTCTTTCGGATATCGAGAAATAGTTTTGTCGACAATCAACGCCCCTTATCTGTATTCCTTTCATCCCATTCAATATACCTTTTCCACCACACCATGGAAGAATTTAGTTAGCATCCCTTCTTGAATCCATTTAGATTTAGCTTGTTGGATCCTCAATCGCTCCTTTACCTTTAGAAGTCTTTGCAATTCAACCAAATCATCCTGCCTCCTCTTAATCAATGGCTGTATATCTCCTGACACGCTTTCCATCTCCTCCAGTAAAAGCGCTGCCCACGCCAGTATTCAGTTCTGTGCCAATAATTTGGTCAGTCTCTAGCTCCAGTCCACTTGTTTCCGGCCCAAATCTGAATTGAATCCAGCAGTCATTTCCATTACCATCATCATGGCCCATCAGTGTTTCCAACCACCACACTCATTATTTTGTCTCTGCCTTTCATTAACAGTACTCCCATTTCTTCCAGAATCCATCCTCTCCAGTTCTAAGTCAGCTTCCTCTACTCTCAATTCTAACTTCTCAATTTTGTTCTCCAATCCCCACTTCTCGACCAATCCATTCCTTCAATTTCAGCTTAAGATGTTTCAATTTTCTTTGACTTCTAAGCCACCCCATCCTTCTATATAATTCTTCCAATTTTCCTCTACCATTGTTTTAAAGTCATGTCTCTTCACCCACTATTTATGAACGGCTTGATTCCCAATCATTCACTCTCCTTCAAAATTAGAGCTACATGGTCCGACACTCTTCGTTTTACCCCCACTTGCACCACTTCGGCCCATTGCTTCATCCAACTTCGGACAACAAAAATCTATCAACGACTACAACTAGACCCTTTATCTCGGTACCAAGTAAACTTCGCCTTGTCAATGGTAGATCATGTAATTCCGTTTGTTGGATAATATTATTGAAAGCTCATCCTTCTCCTCTCCCATTATACTTTTTTCTCTCCTTTTTTCCTCACTCCGAATGGCGTTGAAATCACCACAAATGAACCATCTCCTCTCCATATCCTCCTTGATTCTACCTTCAATTGTTGCCCATAATTCTTCTCTTCCGGATTCAACACAAGGCGCATATACATTCACAATTTCTACTACCTCCCCTCTCCATTTTCCTCTCACCCCAAAATTCATCCTTTTCAAAAATGTCCCTATTCCACATGCTCACTAATCCATGGATAAACCCGCGGCAGGAGAACACAGATCAACATTCACATTACCACAAATACTCCACTAATCTCCCATCTATACATCTTTTTAGTTTCTTGGATGCATACAAATTCTAATCTTTCTCTAATCAATTCTTTGATCTCCTTCTCTTCAAAGAGCCTCCCAAACCTCTAATGTTGAAACTCATCATCTTCATGATCCAATCTGTCTTGTATGAGTATAAAAGGAGCTAATTTTTTTGAGACTATCTGTTTGCACTTATATACCAATTACGCTTATACATGCCAATTACATATATAAAAACTACATTTTTTTCTTTGGAACCAATTACATTCACTAATCCCAGCAGTACAGCATCTAAAGCCAAAGTTTCCGAGCCCATCATCAAAACAAACAAAAAAAGAAAGGACATCAAGTCTAGCTCCAAATAAAAGGAAAAGCTAATCCAGTATCAGTGTACCTAAGTGATTTCTCAAAGTCGGCTTCATCCAACACCGGTTCACTATTCTATCAACTATATTTGGAACTATGCTCTCTCTACTTACAATCAAGTCCATTTTATTTTAATTGTGGACTCCAAAAGGCAAACTAAACTTTATTTAATTAACAATTTTGAAGTCCATCACCTCTATTTTAATAGTGGACTCAAAATGGAAACTATTATATTTAATAAACAAATTTAAAGTCATATACCAATGGACTTCAAATAATAAAAATTGTGGCGGGTGTGGGCGGGTTTATGAAAAATCAAAGCCCCACTTGATAGTGATTATAATTATAAAGCGGCGGGTGGAATATTTTTCGAACTGGCGGTTTGGGTAATAAAAATGGCGAATTGGATTGGCGGGTGAATATAGATAAAATGGATGTAGTAAAACTTTGCAACTTTATGAGTAAATGTGAAGGAAAAAAAAAAAAGTAACAAATAGCATGTTGTGAACAAAGAGGGTAGTGTTTAACTGAAGTAGTTATCATGCTACTTAATTTTAAAGATTTTCAGTAATAGATGAAATGTTGTCCACAAGTTCTGACTGTGTTATTTTCTTGAATACATGACATAAGTTGAGAAGAGCAGAATAGTGAGTAAAAATGAAAGCGAAATAGTGCTTAAAGAGAGAGTTGTAGAAACAAAACTTATGTCTATACTTTCGATGACGTAGCGAATATCTGACTTACCAGTAGATGGGTCTCCTATACTTAAATTCACAAAAAAAACCTACATACATACATACATACATGAAAATTGCGGGTGGGTCATGGTTGCCCATCGAACCCACCACCACTAATGGTGGATGAAAAAAAATTAACCACCACATATTTTATAAAAGTTTAGTTGGCGGTCTGGTGAAAGACGGTTTGCTTGTGGTGGGGTTTTGCACATCTATCAAATATGACCACTAAACTAAATTAGCGACCAATTTAAAATGGTTTGGTTTTGGTCATTTTATAGAAACTAACTACTAAAAAAATTATCTTTGAAACCGACTATAAAATAATCAAATTACTCTAAAAACTACTACCTCCGTCCCAGACCAAATGTCTCATTTAGACTTTTTAGGTAAACATTTTTTGAAATTAGACTACGGTTTAATCTTAAGCAGTAAATGTAAAATTTCAATTGAATTATATAATGAAACTTTGGGAAGTAAAGTTTAACTATATAATTTAATTGAACATTTATATATAGTTTAAATTTAAGATAAATCAGTGAATAAAATGTTAGCTGAAAAAATCAATGAACGTTTATTCTGAAGACCCAGGGAATGTATTATAGTAAACTAACCTTATAAAAATTATAAATCAATGTTTTTATTTGAAAGATAATAAAAATAATGAAGTTGACACTAAAAAAATATTATGACAAAATTAACACTTTAAAATTCTAAAATCCTAGGGAAATCAACATTAGTTTCGGCATTAGTTAGTTTGACCAACAGTTTAAAATTCTAAAATCCTAGGGAAATCAACAATGTTAGTTTCAATTGAAATCAACATCATAAGTGTTAGTTTCAATGTTAGTTTGATTGGCTTTAATTAGTTTCACCCGACAATTTAGTTTATACTGCATGTCGGTTAGTTTGACATCATTACTATTAGTTTAGGGAACCTTCGAAGTTAGTTCGGGTTCATTAGTATTAGTTTAGGGTTCATTAAAGTTAGTTTGCAGGAACTTTCGAATGTTAGTTTCAAGAACTTCGAGAGAAAGTTAGTTTAGGGGTTCATTAAAAGTTAGTTTGAACTGACAATGTTAGTTTGAACAAAATAGTATTAGTGCTCGACATCATTTTGTATAAGTTTCAGGCATCATTAGTATTAGTTTGAAGAGAACTTCGAAAAGTTAGTTTTAGGGTTCATTGAGTATTAGTTTTAAGATTCATTAAAGTTAGTTGGACTTTCGAGGTTCATTAAACTTAGTTTCACGAACTCGAGAAAGTTAGTTTCGGATTCTAAATTAGAATTTAGTTTCGGAACCCGACAATGTTAATGTTTCATAACAAAATAGTATTGATCTCTTGAAACTTCGAGAGAAGTTTGGATTTGAGGTAAGACTGACAATCTTTAGTTTCAAAACAAAATAGTATTGGTTTACGTATTTCTACGTAATTCTAAAACAACGAGGAAATGGTGAATCGATCAAGCTGAATTTGAATACCTTACTGCGACGCATAATTCACATAATATTAGTTTCAACATCATTAATTAGTATTAGTTTTAAAGTTAGTTTTGACATCGACAATCCCATGGTTTCATTGGTTTCAATATTAGTTTAATTAGTTTAGAGGTTAGTTTCACCAACACCACTAGTTTTGGCATTTGTTTAGCATCGTTGGTGTTATAGTTTCAACCTGACAAAGGTGTAATGTTGGTTTCAAAAAGTTAGTTTCAACAACACCATTAGTTTAGAGCATTTATTTTAGAATGCGATAATAATATTAGTTTCATTAGTTTCGAATCACCGTGTTTAGTTTCAGCGCCAAATGTGTTGGTTTCATTAGTTTTGATTGCCAAATGTGTTGGTTTCACGATTTGCACCAAATATGTTAGTTTCAGCGTAGCGATTATTTAGTTTTAGGTTGAAACCCGACGTCATCATCATAATCGACATGTGTGTTAGTTTTGGTGGCAAAATATTAGTTTTCAATGTTAGTTTGATTGGTTTGGTTAGTTTCACCAGCACTTGCACTTGTTTTGACATTTTTCAACATAACTTGTGTTAGTTTTCGGCATCATCGATGTTAGTTTTGACACCATTATGTTGGTTTCCAAAAAGAAAGTCGATTTGACATCGCCGATTGTTAGTTTGAGCACCATTGTATTAGTTTCAAAAGGATTAGTTTCAACATGAATAGTGTTGGTTTCATTGAGTTCGAGTTAAGAAACCAATGTAAAAGCATGTCGATAGTGATTATTTAGTTTCAACCGGTAAATATTAGATTGGTTTCAGGGATCAGATTAGTTTTCATTGGTATTCAAAATAGATATTATTCAAATATAATTGTAGTTAGTAATTGATCAACAATTTAAATTAGATGAGTATATGTAAAAAATAGTTAAATATAAGTAGTTAGTAATTAATTAACACTAATGGATGTCAACTTATGTTATCAAACCCGATATAGCGAGAATTTGAAGTCCACTTGTTGATTACAGAATTTAGGGCACTTCCCAAAAATAGATTAGGACTTTTTAGTAAGGAAGTTTATTAGATTTTACAAGAGTAGCGTAAAATATGTTAAGGACTTTTTTGTAAGAGTTTATTTGATTTTTAGAAGGCACTGAAAAAATAGATTGGACTTTTTGGATTTTTTTGGCAAGAGTTTTATCAAGCTAGAGAAACTTATATTGAAGTCAAACTAGCCTTATATGTTAGTACACCACTAAAGTGGCATCTTTATATCTTTATGTAATTTTCCTCAAAAATTATTGCAAGAAAGTCTTTGAAAGCAATATGTACGATCCAATCCTCAAATTCTCTAATCACGTCCAAGATCAGATCAAAATAAGAAAAGTAACGCTATAAGAAGATAGATAAATTACCTTTAGGTAAATTACATGATGTTAATGATCCTACCAGTCTGAAGTTCATAGCAGTATATAAGCATTGAATTGTACAATTCAAATTCTCCTCATTCAATTGGTTGATTGACATCCATATAGATAAAAATTTAAGCATCAAAGAGGCTTGCACCAAAGTCAGAAACGAAGAGCATCATGTGACCATTTTTTATCCGTAGGGACGGTTTGTGAGGTCGGTCTAATATCCCTACACTGCAAAATGAGCAAAAAGCAGGACACCTAGGTGAATTTACCTGACAACTCCGAAATTCATTATCTATTGCCATAGATGTTGAATTGCTTCAGAAGCGACATATTGATCTTGGACCTCATGTGTAGTTATGCTTGTGGATGAACTTCGATTACAGAGTACAATTTGTGCGATATAAATCGAAACAACATTTTACGAGGCCAGTTTGGGCTCATTATAGAATCAGCGGCGAAATGTTGGTAGAATTACCTCGATTGAGCTTGTAACATCTCGCCATATGGCCTACACTTTGCGTCCATGTCGTTGACGTTGGAGCACTGAGCGTGACTTTTAAGCACGCCTTACGAAAAGCAGGGCTCCCGTAGTGGAGATGAAGACAATGGTAGTTGAGCTCTTGTTAAATATCATAATAATAGGAGCACTTCTTGGCAAGAGAGATACTATGGAGAAGACAATGTGATTCTTGAAGAGGTAAAGGAATTTCAAGAGATAAGTGAAGAGTTCCATCAGGTGATTAGCGTTCAGCTATTTTGACTCCATTCCATGGTTTCGAGTGCAGGCGAGAAGCGAATAAAAGCGATATTAGAGAGGAGGATGCATTTCTGAGGTTATTATATGGGTGTTAGAATATTAAACGTGGGAGGGTCCATCTGAACAACATATAAGTTGAATAACTCTCTCCTTCTTAATATGACCTTTAGAGGATGATGGTCCAAACAATATGGTATCGGAAGCGACCCGTGTTAATAATGGGTGCCCCGACTTTATGTGATAATTCCGGCTTGCCCGAAGATGGCTATAATGATTCCGCGTGTAGAGGCCGACTAACGCGACTGCCTAAGTGAGTAGAATATCCACATAAACGTGATGAAATACCTTGGAACTTCATTATGGGATTTACTTGGCCTGACCGTTCAATCTTGGGTCTTGATTTTGTCTCGATGGTTATCCCACGATTCCCAGCTCACGTCAATGAAAGCTTTATCGGTTTCAAAGCGGAAGCGGCCAATGAGAGAAAATTGCCTCTTGATCACCGGGAGATTACCGAACCTCCTTCCTCTTGTTCCCGGATCTGATGGCATCCGCGGAAGCGTGGGCTGTTGAGCGTTAGTGCTGCGGTGGCGGGACCTTTGTCGGGTAACCGCGTATCCTTGCGGATCCTCCCCGCCTTGTTGCGCTCCTCTCGGCGGCAAACCTTTGCGGGGTTCTTTAGGTCCCGACGCCGGTGAGCCAGGGAAGTATTGATGATTTCTTCCTTTTGCCCGTGGCAGGTTCGGGCACATTGCTTCTCTACAGCCTCTTTTTCTCACCCGAATTACGACATGATATATCGAACCAATGAGCTACGAAACAAAATACAAGTGTCGAGATACAGTTGCATAAAAGAACCACCAATGGGAACCTCGGAAATAAAAATTCAAGCGGGGCATTTAAAAAGGAAAACCTTATAAATCTAAATTAAAAGATCCTTCTTGAAAACTATCTTTCCCCGACTTCCCACGACATCGTTGATCCGCTTACCTGAAGTAAGGAGTGGCGGGTGACAAATCAATCCGTGGAGCGGATACGTGGAGTGGATCATTTTCTTGTGGATCTCCACCTGAATTGCGTTCTTGAGGGTAAGAGCGCCAATCGGGATGTGTCCCTAGAAACTTTTTGGGTACTCCCCTGCTCTACGCCTCCTTGCGGACTCCCAGGGCTTGAGACCATCCACACCGAAAAATATATTTACTCACCATTTTAGATCACAGTGAGGATATGGAATCGGAAATAAAATTATAGGCTTTTCTATTTACAAAGTATAGAAGAGGGGTTCCCAATTTGAAGTCATGGAAAAGAGTTGCGAAGTTCTCGAAAGTTCATGGCGATTGCTTACTACGGAAAACAACAAAGCGAGATAAGGTTTTTAAAGATTTGGGATAACCTGGCTCGGACCCGATCGATTTGATTCAGGATTTGCTTAGCTTCTGGGGCGCCAATAGGGATCCTCCACCACTTGTGAATGCCGCCTCATGCACACATATATCCGACTGTGGATTGTAAAATGCGATGCGGGCTACGGGACCATTATCTACACACGTGTCAGGGAATCACACTTCACGCCTCCACTGGGATATCCTGACTTCACTTTAGATGGACAAGTAGGGAAGCATTCGTCTATGTTGAGCTCTCCGTATTTATACTTGCTATCTGTGGCCGGGCCTTGGAGACGAGAGGTAGTCCTTGTTGCTTACCGCCCAACTACGGAGAAGAGTAGGGTTATGATTGATACGGGTGGAAGTGTCGGCAGTTATTCACTTGAGAGTACTACTGTGAGGAATGGACACTCTCGGGCGTTGTCCTCTTCTTCTTCCTCTTCCTCATCTTCCTCTTCTTCTTCCTCCTCTTCTCCTTCAACTCTTTTGGAACATGACGTGTATTAAGATTGGACTTGCTTACGGCTTCCACACGGTCCTCCTCCCAGGCTGAAACATCTCCGCATCATCTGCATCGACCCACTTGTCGCCTCCACCACTTTCAGTCAAGGTTTCATTCAAACGGTGGATACACCGCCACCACACCTATGAATTAGAATTGGACTTGCAACCTAGTCCCTAGCGGACTATTCGGCCCTACCGCCGAGGCTGAGTTTGCTACATCGCGGACCACTGCCCGACGCCGAATTCTGGAAGAACCAGAAGGTTCAGCGACCGGTAATCTGCCATGGATGTGGTTGCTTCCGCCGGACTTGAATCCCCGGCTTACTCCATCGTCGTAACCTTGGGCCTCGTGATGGCTCGACTATCTCCCGGACATCTGAGACACGGAAGCAGGTGCGGAAATGATGATTGTGATTGTCCGAAGTTAGTTTGGTATCTTATTAAGTCCAATGGTCGAGGAAGCCTACCTCGCCAGTTTTCTACATGGGACTTACAATCTCATGACACCACAGGTCTCTGCAGCATGCACAGGGCGTGCCATTGGAACAATATCTACCTATGTTGCCGCGATAATAGGGACAACATATAAAGGTCTATGGGCGATTGACACCGAAATACTCCTGATAGGAACATGCACTACCGATTTTTGCCATATTTAACTTATTATACAAATCAAACTCAACAAATTTTCTCTTGAGGAAATGCTAATACATCATACGAGGGAGTATTGCAATAAAGTATACTCGAGTCACCACATGCGACATGTGAAACCACGGAATCAGCAAAACAACGTCGAGGACAAGGGAGAGCATACAAGCATTAAGCGAGCATATCATAAAAGAAATTCAGAAAAATCAAGACATACTTACTTGATAAAGTTGATTTGGTAAGTTTAGGCAGACGTCGAAGCCTTGCTAGCTCTCCAGAAATGCGGATCTCGGTTGGAAAGTGAGAGATTTTACTGCGAGTTTTGGTTGCTCTGATTTGATTTTTTGTTTACTGGATTGCACGAGAATGTTTCCACGAGTTTGGTTTGGCTAAAGTGTGGCGACAGATTAGGCAACTATTTATAGGGGAGGCAATTGGGGAAGAAGGCACAACATCATCACACGCATTCATACAATAGTTGATCTTCAATCTGACGGATGTAGCGAATTCACAAGTGGTGTGATGGCGTTACGCGGCTGGTGCTGTAGAAAGCGTCAAATCACTTGGGTTTCTTAAATCCCAACCGTTGATCTTCTCAATCGAGTCGCGTAAACTTCCTCGGGGATCTTTTTTCTAAATGGGCGGACGGTGACTTATTGGGCCTTTGAATCAACATTCATCAGGCCAGGTGGAGCCGTTCCACATATTTGGCCCAGCGGTCTCAACTAATCACCGGTCTTCAAAGACCTAGAATTCACTAAGATAGATAATTGGGGTCACCTTTATTTGAGAATTTGTTAGGAAATTTGTTAGATATTTTATTGAAAATATCTGTTTAGATTGCAATCGGCAACATGATGACTTATCTTAGTCTCGGAAAGGTGATTAGTACTCTTGGTTCACTTGAACATTGTAAAGAGGAAAACCACTAAGTATGATAGTCTAGCTAATCTTGCCTTATGGGATGTTAGGTCTCAAAATGTAATTTTATTTTATGAAGAAGACCAAGAAGAAGACATCCAGCGAGAACAAGCTCAACATTGAAGACTTGAAAGCGCACAAGATTAACGATTTCTCGAGATACCTTAGCAGAATATCTTGAAGACCTGAATAGTTTTTAAACAAAGCTGTCACTGAAGAGATATCGAGAAATGAAAGTTCTATCGAAAACAAGGAAAGTGTCAGAGATATCTATTCTCGGATACCTTGAGCTTTAACCACATTTACGAAGCGAAATATATATATACAAACAAAGTTGTTTCAATAAAAGTGGTATCTGAAGATTGAAGATAAGGGCGTGCAAAATCGAGATAATACTAGTTTACGATACAAAGCATAGTTCAGTTGACACTACAGGACAAAAAGTATAGTACAATGCATTTAATGCGCAGACGAGATATACGAACAAAAGCGAGGCGACTACGAAGAAGACAAAATACTCTGATGCTATACCTGATATCAATAGTTTGAATTTGAGCATAACGGATACTATTCAAATGGCACTCAAATTCATCTATAAATATCAACACTTAGGCACTTGAGAAGAACCGTATTTGAAACACAGAACTTCTTGAACATCTTACTCTCCTCAAAGCAAATTACTTATCCTCAGAAAGCTTTACATTGCGACCAAAGCTTTTGATCTTGGTAACCTTAAAGTTCTAAGTGTCGATCTAAACAAGCATAGCTATCTGTGAAAGAGTTGAAGCGAAAGATCAAGTATAAAGATTCATTCTCTTGAACACTTATCTAAGACTTGGAGTCGATAAAAGAACAAGATACCATACATTGAAAGTGTATTAAGTATACTTGATTCACGAGCTATCTGAATAAGCTGAATAAGTTATTAAAAAGCTCATCGACAACTCAAACGAAACCAACACCATAAGCTGGTAGATGCTGAAGTACTTAGTTTGAAAAATCGGGAATAACTCAAATTCTGAGGAATTATAGGAAGTACTTGATTTGGGAAACTAGGAATAACTCGAAGGTTATTAGTAGGAAGTACTTAGCTTGGGAAGCTAGGGAATAACTCAAAAGGTTTTTATTATACGGAGAGTACTTGGTGAAAGCGGGAACAACTCGGGGAACATTTGGTTGGGAACCATCTGTTTAAAGGAATTTTATACTTGAATTTTGTAAGGAGAACTCAATTATCTATTCTAGTGAATTCTAGGTCTACGGAAGACGAAGTGGATTAGTTGGAGGATTACATACCTCCGGATACCACTATACTTCTTTTGTTATTTACTTTACGTACTTACTTTGACCACACACACACTTTAAGATTTACGCACTTATCTATCTTAAGTCTTCGCTCACGAATCTAAGTATCGGATATCTTCACTAATATCGAAATTGTTTATCGACAAAAGTTTTAAAGACTATTCACCCCCCTAGTCTTTGCTTTGCGTTATCTGGACCCGACAAGTGGTATCGAGGCGGGGAGGTTCTGACATCTACTTGAACCTAGATCCCAGATGGGTGAAGGAACTTTGTCCATTTAGAGGACTATTTAATTTGTGTGTTAAGTGTGCGGGAATGTCTACGAGTGATGCACCGGTTCTCAAACCAGGAAATTACGAGAAATGGAAAAATAACATGATGCTCCACATGAAGCCGTAAGTGGCGAAATGATCGAAGTGATAAAGAATGGCCGAATAGTCATTCAACAACTCAAACAAGTCATGGAGGTTTCTAATGGTAGAGCGGAGATCAGCGAAGGATCTTCACAAACCGATCGTCGGCAAGTGGAGATCTACGGTGAGTTATTCACGAAGCCGGAGAACTACGGACATCGGAAGATGCCAAGAGAAATCGTCTGGATAGTCAAGCTCGTAATATCATCATCGGATCGACACTGAGCACATACGATTATGGCGTGGGTGCTAAAAGCAGTGAAAGTTGCACAGGCAAGCGATTGAAGAAAATCGTCTACAGGGCCAGAAAACGAAGAAAACAAGTTCAAAGTTCTCAAATTGAAATTTCAAAATTTCAAACAAGGACCTTGAAACTACGGAAGAACTTGATTTGATTTACCACTCTTATGAGTGATATGGCGACTTAGGGAAAGCAGCAGATGCTCCAGTCGAGAAAAGATTAAGACTATTGTGAAGTCTTAATCACAATTGGGAAGCATACCAAATTCTTTATTTTTAACGAGTAATGCAAATATCACTCGATGGAACCTCTTCTCACATCTTGCTACGGTAGATTATGAGACAACACAAAGAGAACAAACAATGAAAAGTTGCGAATGTTGCTCTAGTTGCTCAAGGAACTTGAAAGAAGAAAAGCGAGGAAGAGGCGAGGATGCTCTTCTGCCAAAACAAATGAGCAAATATGTCGAGAAATTGAGAGAAGAAAAGCGAAAGAGAAAGTGAAAAAGCATCTAGGCTCAAACTATCACCGGTACAAAAATATGCAAAGCTCATTTGAACAAACCATTCGAGAAAGCATCATGTCTTGAGGCGAAAGTGGAAGCGATATCTGTTTCTGTTATGGAAACACAGCCACTTCAGAAGGATTGTCACTGCCTTGACAAACTAAGGACGGTGACAAGAAAGATAGAAGAATCTTGGAAAGAAGCGAGACTTTGTTAACTGAAGAAAGAAAGAAAATCAAATATTTGGATGCTCTAGACATTGAGGCAGATTACGAAGATGACAATTCAAATGACTCAACACCATCACGAATTATGTGGAGTTACTCATGATATAATCGACTTGACCTCAAGAAGAATGAAATGTGTGGAGTTCTTTGAAATTATTGATCCAGGACATCTCTAACATAGAAAGCATCTTATGGTGATGAGGTAACACATACTTCTTATACTTATGAAAGTGATGAAGAAAATAAAGATCTAGAAAATCTCGGGAAAGAACTTGACATCTATAAAGAGAATTTCTAGTGATCCGAGCTAAATGAAAATCTTGAAGAAGAAAAGATTCTCTTGCAAGGAAAATTCTCAATTAGTTAAGGTATCGAGAAAAGGATCTGAAAATGCATTTTCAAGCTTCGGATATCGAGGCGAAAAGTCACATAAAGAAGCGATGGAATTCTGAAAGAAATATGAAGATCTTCTTTAGAGAACAAGGAACTTAAGAAGAAAGAATTATCTTTTCAATCTTATGCCAAAGCTAGTGACACTATTCTTTGAAATCTGATCTTACTTAAAGAGATCCTTGAAAGAAAGGACTTGGTGAATACAGAAGCAATTGTTCTATTATACGAATAACGATGAGAAGAAGAACATTTGTAAGTACTCTGACAAGATGGTTCCATACAATCTATAGTATCGGTGAAGACAAAGATTGTTGACAAAGGAAAAGCGATTAACGACTAAACCTTTGTGGGAAAAGCAATTAAAAACAAAGTGATGGGCACGTCTGCGAAAAGAAACCTGACAACTGAAAAGTGTAAACACCAGCGATGCTATGTCTCTCAAAAGTGTAGAATTGCGGGAGGCAAATTCTCATGTCACTTTTACGGAAAGAAATTGGACGACGAGGACTAGCAGCTGGCGAGAAAAGATTTGAGATAGCTCAAGTGCTTGAAGCAGTGTGGCTATAAAGGCATGAAAGCTTTGACTTGCTCATGAATACAAGCAGGAGCAAGAGCGATGGTGAAAGCTAGAATTGCTCAAAGCAATTATCAAGTGGAAGTTGAATCAATACTTTGAAAATGAATGCCGGGCTAGAAGAAATCTGCGAGAAAGCAAACTTCGAAACTGACGGTGTCTGAGCACCATATGGAGCACCTAGGAACACACGAGGAAGAAAATAATTCTTACTAATGATAACATTCATTCAAATAGAATTCCTCCTTATGTTCACAATGGGACAAAAGAATATTTCAAAGAAATTCATTCAAAAATGGATTCCCTCTTGGAAGATCTTTTAATCTGCGGTTCCATCAAAGATGAGAACAATCTCCTGTTTTTTTGTATGCGAATGCTTCACGGACTAAAGCACAATGGCTGTTTGATAGTGGATCTGGAAAGCACATGACGGGAACAAGCAATCTGATGGATTACAAGTTTGCAACACGAGGACCATATATCAGTTCTTTGGAGGAGAATTAAATCCCTCTACGGGATTTGGCGTCAAATTAGGGAACATTAACAATCAGCGTATTACATATTAAGGATTTGAAATATAATCTATTTAGCATGAGCGGTTTGCGGACAAGGTTTTACTATAAAATTCAAGCAAAATCAAACTAATTGTGATGAATCAAAGCGAACGGTCTTAGTTGAATTACGGCGGAGCGATCTTTATGTTGCCGATTGGGCATCTGCCTGTTGAAGAATGTCTCATGGTGAGTCGATTTGGTCTACCGGAAAACCTTGGTTATAGCACAAAGAATGAGTCACTTGAACTTTAAAACTACGAAACAGACTTGCCGAAAGAGTTAGTGGTTGGCCTTTGAACATCTTCGGAAAGGATGGTATACATTACACTTTGTCAGGATGGGGAAACAATCTAAGATCTCTTTCAAGTCAATCGGACACTCTGGTGTTAGACCACGCAACTATTACACATGGATCTTTTTGAATCATCGTAACTAGTTATGCGGGAAAGAAGTATAGATGCAGTTGTTGTAGATGACTTCTCAAGATTCACTTGGGTTGTCTTTACTGAAACCAAATCGATGCGGTGGAGATGCAAACTTCTTTGAAAAAGCTTGAAGTCATGAAAATGACAAAGGTATCTATGATGAGCAGACCGTGAAATCTTGAGTTTGTCAGCAGTACATAAAGGAGTTTTGTACGCAAAGGTATACAACAACAACTTTCCTCTGTAAGAACGGCTCAACAAAATGGTGTTGCGAAGGAAAAAGAACCATAAAGAAAATGCAAGGGCGATGCTAGGCGACCTTTGAAATAAGTGAAATTTATTGAGTTGAAGGTTGTAAACACTGATGCTACACTCGAGCAGATGCTTGATAAACAAACACCATGTGAGACCCTTATGAAATCTTGGTTGGTAGACCCCTAATATCAAACAATACGAAAGTATTTGGTTGTAAATGTTTTATTTCTAAATAATGGGAAAGATTATACGAGAACATTTCAACGAAAATGAGATGAAGGTGTATTCCTTGGTTATTCCACGAATAGCAAAGCCTGAATTTACAACAAAGAACAAAGAAAATTGAAGAATCGATTCATATTGTATTCTATGAAGGAAATGAAAAGACCCCACAATGATGATGAAATCTCCGAAGGTTCAAGAACTAATGAGGATTACGAAGAAGAATCCTCGAGAAAGGAAAAACATCATTATGGAAAGTGAGGATGACTCGGCGTGAAAAGCATGAAGTGCCTAGTAACAACAAGATGACTCACAAACATGATGAAGAATTTCCTATGAAACTTCGGAAATGGAAAGCGAAGATGTTCATCATGAAGCTATCTCTGAAACTATCTCTGAAAGACATGTTCGGATAGCTCAAACCTTTGAGCAGAGTGTGGGACATTAATTGCCCATAGGGCAAAATGTCTTGAATCTTGAAATAGTATCAAATCAAAATCTAGTGATTCACATTCAAATCATTTGGATATTGATCCTACTAGCACTAAACTGTGATGAGATGGATCGAGGATCATCCTGCAAAGATGTGATTGGACGATTAATCAAGGTGTTAGGACTAGGAAGCAATAGTGAAAATGCTAATTCTCTCTTTGGATGTTTCATCTCGGATATTGAACGAAAAATATAGAAGAAGCATTAGGAGACCAAAGTGGATCTCGGCAATGCGAAGAATTGGATCAATTTGAGAGAAACAAAATTAAAATTAGTTCCATTTGTAGAAGGAATATACGTGATTGGAACTAAATGGGTTTTCGAAACAAAATGAATGAATCTGGTGAAATAACGAAACAAAGCAAGATTGGTTGCGAGGATTTACCGGTGAAGGCTTAGATTTTGATGAGTCATATGCAGTTGCAGTTGGATGCGATAAGACTCTTTCTAGCCTTCGACTCATAAAGATTTTAAAGTTTATCGGATGGATGTCAAAGTGCATTCTTGAGCGGTGAACTTGCGGAAGAAGTTTATGTTGAGCAACCACGGCTTGAAGTTTCCTCGAAAGTAGAATGGTCTATAAACTACATAAAGCTCGTATTTGAAGCAGGCTCCAAGAGCATGGTATGACACTTTGGCTGAATACCCACGGAAAGTGGTTTCAAGAAAGGTGAAGTTGATAAAACTTTATTTACCTTAAATCATGATGGGAAACTACTCTTAGTTCAAGTATATGTTGATGACATCATATTTGGATCTAAGAATGACAACATTGTAATGACTTTGCAAATCTCATGAAAAGCAAGTTTGAGATGAGCATGATGGGAGAAATGAATTATTTTCTAGGATTGCAAGTCAAGCAACTCGATGATGGAATATTCATTAGTCGAACAAAGTATGCAAGTTGAAAAGAATGCTAAGATACTATGAGCATTGGAACCAAAATGACTATCTTGAATCGGATAAAGTGTTGAAGAACATAAGTATAGGAAATTGATAGGTTCACTACTCTACCTCCTTAAGTAGACACGATATTCAATCGCCCGTTGGAGTGTGCTGAATTTCGGACAAATCCGATGCAAACACACTACGTGGCTATGAAATATTAAGGTATGTAAAAGTCGATAGATGTAGGATTGTGGTATCCTAAAGAAAGCGGATTGAGTTTATTTGGGTGCTGAATTTTCGAACGATTTCTTTGGATCAACGCTTGATAGGAAAAGCACCTCGGGAACTTATGGGTTCGGGCACTAGACTTATCTCATGGTTTAGCGAAGCAAAACTTCAATTGCAACTTCTACCACGGAGCTGAATATATTTAACTTTGGTTGTTGTGCGACACAAATTATGAATACAACAACTTAAGACTATGGACTCGATGAAAAGAAAACTCCCATTTTACGTGACAACCAAGTGCTATTGCGATTACACGAATCCTAAATTTCATGCGAACAAAGCATATTGATGTTAGACATCACTTCGCTAGAGACCATGTTGAAAAGCGATATAGAGATACTTAAGATTAGCTTGAAGACCGACTTGTAGATATCTTCACTAAGCCACTACAAGAAAGTAGATTCTTAGCCTTAAGACATAGTCTTTGACTAATGGAACTACCGATGAACTAAAAAGTTAAAGGAATCGGAGCGGGCATCGAAGAATGCTCTGAGCGGGCATCCGGAGAGAATATCTGGAATGGGTATCGAGAGAAGAGAAAAGAAATGCAGGCAGGTATCCGGAAGTGAAAAGGCTAAGAGCAAAAAAGCGACAAGATCTACGGGGCAGGAACTCGGATATCTAGTTCACTCGATGAGGGGAACACAAAAAGAGAATAGTACAAGCTATGCGATCTACTCTCTTGAAATTTGTATTATTTCTATCTTGTGTAAAACTTGGACCAACAATTGAGTATGAGATAGACTGAGATACAAGCGATGTTCTTAGTACGCAATTGTGATTCGGATAGCAAATGCGTAAAATTCATTAAATGGGCACAATTACACTTGTTGATTGTGATCATTCTTTGAAAAACAATGGTGACCCTTGATGAAATTAAGCGTTTGATCTTCAGACGAAATTAATTCTCACGAAAATTGGGTAAATTTGTTGAAATTCGGGCGGCCCACTATGCATTTAATGCGAACTAGCTTTTGCTCACGCACCTTGCAAATCACAGATATGTACACACAAAATCAATTTGTATGTATATATGCGCTGAAATTCTATTGCTATATATATAGGATTTTGGCAGAAATCACTTTTGCCTAATCAGAAAACTCATCTTGCACAAAAATAGCAAATCCTTCTTTTGATTCTCTTGCAAACCTTCTAAAATCTACGCAAATCAAGATTAAGTTTTACGCAAAGAATTACTAAATCAAATCTCTTTCAAACACCAATTTCAAATCCCTACACTATATAAAGAGATGGCCCCTAAGGTTGAACCTGAAATCTCAATCCTCCTTTGATGCTGAAAAGCAAGCACGAGTTGGTTATTGTGAACAATAAGTGGTAGGAGATTTTAATCGACCTTTGGACTTCAAATCACGAGAATGATTTGGGATGGTGCCATGGTTGAGGAATACATCACGGCTGCGATAGAAAACCAATGACGCTAATTCTTGACATGCTTGAAAGGCACAAATCGAGGTTTTCTATCTTGCTTTGCAGTGGAATTTCATCACTTTCGATGTGATGGAATTCTACAACAACTCGAGTTATTTCTGTGTTTAGAAAACTGAAATAGTGTCTGTTAAAACCTCGATCAAGGAAAGAAATCATACGGACTTAACAACTACGTAAGTTGTTTGAGTTTCAAAAATCTTGGAAAGGATTTTGACCAAGGATGATGATCTCCTTGAAGGTGTTAACAAATTGTACAGTGACGTGTGTGATCTTGAAAAATCAGATACACCCACTGAGTTCAAACTTCGACATCCGAACGGACATACGATGGTTCCTTTGGGATGTATTGGCTTGCATTCTTCACAGATGCTTTGATGGTCTGCAAGGAGAGTGCTGACGGATAAGCGAAACGATGGATCATGATGCTCTTCTTGAATCAACAAGACAAAAATTTGAAAACCCTTTTAGCGGGAAAATGCGCCTTCATGAAGTTTGTGAAGAAGATTGAGGCTTGAGCCTAAGATTGCGAAGGACTAAATGAGCGAAAGGCCACGATGGGCTATAGTGCGAAGATATGCTACTTCTTGGAGAAGCTTGGCATTGAGCTCGGAGGCAATTTGAAATAGCGATAACCTACTCTACAAATATGAGTATAAAACTTGATGAAAAAGGTTCTTTGGGTCTCGGAAAGGTTCTAGAAGCGAAAGTGCGAAAAGGTATACGAAGAAAGGTTGCGACGAAGCCCGAACTTCAAGAAAAGTTTTACGGCAAATCGGAAGACACAAGAAGTTTGTCGATTCTCGGATATCTAGGCCTTAGATGAGTGATAAAGCGAGATCAACTCATCAATCTGCAAAGAATCATCAACTCTGCGAGTAGACTCGGCAAGAGAAAGTGCGTTGAAATGTTGCGACTAATGCGAGAATGCCTTCGATGAACTCATAAATCTTGCCAAAAGTGGTGAAAAACACCAAGCCCTATCTGCGAAACCGCGGGGAGTTATGGACCAATCGGTTCCTAATCTTTGATGAGGCTCGGCGATGAAGATCTTGAACTAGTCATCTCTCGAGTCCTAGAAAGAACAAAAGAGGGCTAAGGTTCTTTGAAATAATGCTTGGTGAAAAGGTTTACGAAGAAGAACCTACACCTCGGGGTTCTTGAACAAGCACTATAGCAAAGGTTGTTGGTGCAAACACATCTTCGAGAGCGTTTCTTATGCAACTTGAAAGCCACGATGAGTGGTAATTTAGTCTTTGGCGGAATCTTGATGAAAATGCCACATCTAAAATGCGGAAGAACATTCTCTTGACCAATCCTGCTGCTTCCAGGACAACCACAACAACCCTTGACCACAAGTGGTTGATGAAATGGTAAATGAACTCCATTTTGAATTACCCAATGCGTCTTTGAAGAAAATCTGCAAAAGCGAGGTTCCCCTGACTCGATGAGAGGATCAAGCGAGACATCTACTCAGAATGATCAACGGGGAGGCAAATGGTTGCATACTCGGAAAGGTGTGAAGTACGAAACTTCAAACAAAGAAGAAATCTTTGGAACAAGAAGACCAATGTATAGAAAAGTCACAAGTTTGAGACCATCGACGACATGGATCGGTGGTAATGGTTTAACTCTTATCTTGTACAATTTTATCCTTGTACATCTTGTTATTTATAAAATTCTTTATTCTGAGTGAGTTAGAAACACGACAAGAGGAATGGAAAGCTTGCCTCGAAGCGAGAAAGAGGTCTCATCAACCTCACCTCTTAAGAAATCTGAGCACATCCCTACGGTGATAAAATATTTCTTAAGTTGTCATTTTCCGATTATCACGATAATTTACTTAACGATTAAGTGAATGTTTCTATGAGCTCAATGAGAAAAGAGGAAGATAAAGCGAAATGCGGAGAAAACCGAAACCACAAGGTTTACGAAGAGCGAATCATTGAGCCTTCGGTATGAAGGCATTGAAGCGATTACACTTTGCCCCAAACTACGCAATTTATACCTTGAACAAGAAGAGGTTAATGGGCGAGAAAGATCACCATTCTGAAGTGATCAATCTTGTATGCGAAGATGATGAGGAGGAAGATAAGCGAAATGACTTGATGAACCTCCCTTGACCATCACGAAAAGGATGACTGAGAGGAAAAGGATGTTGATGATGCCCCTGCACCAGGGACCGGAGGAATTTCGCTAAGGAATAATGCCTCAGCTGCTGCAAAGCACACTGAGAAGACTTCACAGAAATCTCCGTCTCCATCTCCTCAGAAATCTACTCATCCATCTTGACACCGGTTACTCTTGAACAAGTAGTTGAGCTTTACGAAGAAACAAATCGAGAAAATATTAAACACTCGAGCGAATTGCTCAGCTCGAAACATTTGGAAGAAGAACAATGACTCCATCTTCTTGCGGAAGATCAAATAGCTAGATCCGAGACAAAGCGATCAACTACAAGATCTATACTTACTGAAATGATTGCTTACTCACGAGGTTAAAGAGATACGGGATGATGTGCATGATATCACCAAAGAACTAAATCTTGAAGAAGTATACGAAGTCGAGCATGATGCTAAGGATGCATCATCTTGAAAAGTACCATCCTCCTCCCGAAGGAAGAAACCAATCTGAGATGGTTCTTTGGACTCGATACAATCGATGAAAATGTATCGAGGATGAAGATCCTTTGGGGTGATTACCGGATGATGAAGAAGACAAGACTTTGGCGAGCACGCAATGAACATCCGGTTTCTCACTTGAAAAGGAAGGCGATTGCTCACGCAATATTGAATAAGCGCCAAATGTCCACTCAATGAATACATGAGCAGATGCAATCTTTGCGGCTCATACAAGGAGATGTCTTCACGAACAAGGAAGTATTGCCTCCGTCCCCTCTGAAATGAAAAAGTTCCTTTGGGCTCATCCTCGAGAGGAGAACCTTAGTCATTGCTCAGAAGATGCAGGAATGATAAAGGGGCGATGATGCGTCTTTAGTGAAAAAGCTTTCCAGAGGCAAGTTACCTTTGCTGGAAGCGGATGCCATCCCTAGGCCCGTTAGCGAGCTTCTTGTGCAAGACAATGGACTTATCAAACAAAATAAGAAATTTGAAAGTCGAACGGAAGTTGGTCACTCTACAATCTCTTACAAGGACATTTGAGTCTCTCTCAGTTCCTTTATGGTGAGTAAATGACAATGACTAAGGGGAAAAAGTGTACAAATCTGGACCTCAAAGTCGGGGGAATGGGAAGAAGGAGAATGAAAACAAGAAGAAATCTCGGAGGTAGTGCGGCAGGAGAGGAAGAAGAAACATGAAAACTTCCCGATACCACTCGAGTCAATGAACCCTCCTCGAAGCCAATTTGCTTTGCAAATAGTAGGCGCTTCCCGGAAACCTTGGAAGGAACTACAATGATAACTAGGGCCGTGCGAAACCTCCAAAATTACCCGAGGCTCGAGGAAGACAAGTTAAAGGATTGATGAATCTTACGAAGAAGAATAAGAAGGTCAAATCAAGTCCACAGGAATTGAAGAAGACATAAAACTCTCACAAATTTAATCTTGATGATGATGAGAAGGGCAGTGAAGATGGCTCCTCTTCACAAGAAAAGGAAAATTGAAAGCCTAAAGCGGGCCCATGAAGCGCAAAGCCCTAACAGCTAAACACCCTCGAAATGCACCAAGTCTATCCGGTGGTTCTTCAAGCAACAACCCAAAGAGAATTCAAGGCGGAGAAGGAGCGGTGAGAGTTGAGCAAAGAAAAGTCAACTTCCCTCGGGGAAGAAGAAAGGAAATAGAGTATGTGAGTATGACGATGATTCCCTGCATCTCTGGTGCATCGATCATAAAATGGCTATTGGATTGGAACTTAAGCATCTCTTTGGTAAATTGAGATTTCAGAACCAATCCATAAACAACTTATGGCATGGAGAAAAGATAAGCTGACCTTGATCAACCTTTGGTCGAGATAGCAGCAAAGTAAAAAGACTAATGGGGAAATTGAATAGTCTTTTAAAACTTTTCGATAAAAACTATTTCTCGAGATATCGGTAGATATGCCGATACTTAGAATCGAGGCGCGGAAGACTTAAGATAGATAAGTGCGAAGCAGTTAAAGTGTGTGTGTGTTCTGCTGAAATGTAAATACGAGAAAGGTAAAACCACAACAAGTATAGTGGTATCTGGAGGTGCGTAATCCTCGACTAATCCACTCGGTCTTCGAGACCTAGAATTCACTAGAATAGATAATTGAGTTCTCCTTACAAAATCCTATTCTAAGATTCCTTTAAACAAATGGTTCCCCAACCAAATGTTCCCCACAGTTGTTCCCCGGCTTTCCACGGCCAAGTACTTCATGCTCGAAACCTTTTGAGTTATTCCTAGCTTCCCAAGCTAAGTACTTCCTATACTCGATAACCTTGGGTTATTCCTAGTTTCCCCAAATCAAGTACTTCTATACTCAGTAACCTTGGAGTTATTCCACGATTTTCAAACTAAGTATTTCACATGCTCCACGCCGATTATGGTGTTGGTTTGAGTTTGAGTTGTCGGATGAGCTTCTTTAACTTATTGAGTTATTGAGATAGCTCTGTGAATCAAATATACTTAATACACTTTTCAATGTATGGTATCTTGTTCATTCTTGACCAAGTCTTAGATAAGTGTTGAGAGAATGAATCTGAGATACTTGATCTTCGTTCAACTCTTTCCGCGAGATAATTTTGCTTGTTTAGGATCTAAACACTTAGAACTTTAGTGCTACTTAAGATCAAAGAGCTTTGTGCATGAGAAAGCTTTGAGGATAAGTAATTTTGCTTTGAGAGTAAGATGTTAAATTAAGTTACGTGTTTGATAGTGTCTTCTCAAGATCTAAGTGTTGATATTTATAGATGAATTTGAGTGCCATTTGAATAGTATCCGTTAGGCTCAAATTCAAACTATTGATATCATGTGTATAATCTTTATGCTTGATTTGTCTTCTTCTTGAGAAAACTGCCGTTGCTTTTATTCGGACATCTCTGTCAGGTGCATTAAATGCATTGTACTATACTTTTTGTCTGTAATTAATCAGCGGAACTATACTTTGTGTCGAAACTAGTAATCGATTCTTTGCCGTCACTTATCTTCAATCTTGGATACCACTTTTATTGAAACAACTTTGTTTGCAATATATATATTTACATTTGATGTGGATTTAAAAGCTCAAGGTATTACGAGAATGAATATACGTGGACACTTTCCTTGTTTTCGGATAGACCTTTCATTTCTCGAGATATCTCTTGTGACGGTTTGTTTAAAAACTATTTGTGTCTTGAAGATATAAAGCTAAGAGTATCCCCGAGAAGCTGTTTGATAATCTTATGCAGATTTCTTCAAGTCTTCAGTAATAGTTGACATTGTGCCTTGGATGTCTTCTTCTTGGTCTTCTCTTCATAAAATAAAATTACATTTGAGACCTAACATCTATACAAGATGCTAGACTATCATATAGTGGGTTTCCTCTTTTACAATGTTAGTGAACAAGAGTACTAATCACCTTTACGAGACTAAGATAAGTCGTCATATTTGATCAAAATCTAAGCAGATATTTCTAACAAAATATCTAACAAATTTCCTAACAAATTTCCCCCTTTTTTGGATGAGTGAGCAAACGGGTCGACACTTAATCATTTCTTAAGATTTTCAAATCATTCAATTAAGTTGGAAAGTGGACATCAACCAAATCACAAGGTGTGATCTTTCTTGACAAGTTATCTTTTATAGAATACTATAGAGGTAAGTTCTTCATATAAGTTACAGAAGAGATTACAGAGATAACTTCAATACATAGAACAATTTTGGCTCGGTCGACAAAAATACAAAATTACATAGTAAATTAGGACAACGGGGAGTAACCAAGCTCCAAGTAAACATCCTAATAGACTAGTCTTAAGTCTTCAACTCTTCAGAGTCTTCAACAGTAGTTCTATGGATCGATGCGCAAATTTCCTATCTCGAAAAAGAACCTTTTGATGTCATCGAATAATCATAGAAGTGTTACGAGCATCTCGATGTCTCTGGCAAATCCGAGACCTCTTTGTAGGTTTTGGTAGGATTTTTCTTGACAAAATGTTTGACCACGATACTTTCCCCACTTCGGGCATGCTCTATTACGATATAAAGCTTGAAGTATTAAAGATAATCCTCGGATATCTGATGTCACCTTATATTGATCTTGATTAGATAGAAACGACTCATAGGGTTCCACGAGTCTTGCTCTTGTACTGTTCTGTAATATTGAATTACATGCACATCATCGGCTTTCCATGGACATTCATCGAGAGGTCCTTTCTCATGGCTTGATTCTCTTGACAACTTCAAAATCGACCATGCTTTAATGTGATTGGTGTTGCTCGAGGTTGGCTTATCTTTTCTCCATGCCATAGTTGTTTATGGATTGGTTAAATCTTGAATTTACCGGTAGATGCTTTAGTTCGAATCGAGTAGCCATTTTCTAATTGATGCACTGTGAGCGGAGGAATCATTGTCATACTTCACATACTCTATTTTGGCTTCTTCTGGCCTGGGTGGAAGTTGACTTTGTCTTTGCTCAGCTCTCAGTCTGTTCCTTCTCTGTCTTGAATTCTCTTTGGGTTGTTGCTTGAAGAACCACCCTGGATAGACTTGGTATTTCGGAGGGTGTTTTAGCTAGGGAGCTTTCTTTGACTATGGGCTCAATTAGGCTTTCAATTTTCCTTTTCTTGTGAAGAGGAGCTTCATCTTCATCAGTTCCTCATCATCATCAAAGATTAAATCTTGTGAGAGTTTCTGACCTTCTTCATTTGCCGGGGACTTGGTTTGACCTTCTTCTTCTTCTTGGAAGATTCATCAATCCTTTAACTTGTCTTCTCCTTGGAGCATGGTACTCCTTGGGTTTACATGCCGTATTCCCTAGTTATCATTATAGTTCCTTGATAGGTTTAGAGGCTGACTACTATTTACAAAGTAGCTTGGCTTGAGGAGGGTTCATTGATTACGGTGGTGGTGGGAAGTTTTCATGTTTCTTCTTCCTCTAAAGCACTTTGACTCAGTTCAGGATTTCTTGTTTTCTTCTCCTTCTTCCCATTCCCCGACTTTGAGGTCCCAGTTGTACCTCTCTTATAGTCATTGTTGGTGACTCAGGTCCTCATAAAGGAATCGAGAGAGAAAAATGTCCTTATGTAAAGAGATTGTAAGCGGTGACCAACTACGAAGTTCGACTTTGAGCTCTGATTTTTGTTTGATAAGTCCATTGTCACTTGTCGGTGAGCTGCCTTGATGGGCTAGGATGGCATCTGCTTTTCGGTGTAACTTGCCTCTTAGCTTTTTCAGCTAAAGGCGCATCATCGTCCCTTATCATTCCAGATCTTTACGAGCAATGACTATGCTAGTTGTTCTTTGAGTGATGAGCTCGATGAACTTTTTCATTTCAATGAGAGGGGCGGAGGCAATTTACTTCCTTGTTACTGTGAAGACATCTCGCCTTTTGCTGATGACGGTACTTAGTATACATTCATGTATTCATTAGTGGACATTTGGCGGTTTGCTGAATATTAGAACAATGTTTCCTTTTCAAGTGAGGAAACCACTAGATGTTCATTGGTGCGATTTTCTGCCCAGTCTTGTCTTCTTCATCCTTCGAGTAATCGATGATCTTCATCCTCTTGGACATTTTCATCGATTGTATCGAGTCCGGCAACCATCTCAGATTGGTTTCTTCCCTTTACGGGAGGATGGTACTTCTTTGAAGATGATGCGGCCTTAGCATCATGCTTGACTTGAGATACTATGGGTATAGGGGATTTGCTGGTGATATGTGTGCATCATCTGTGTCGGCAATACGATTTGAGTGTTGAAAGATGCAGTTTAAGCTGGCGGAAATACATGTGTCTTATGCGACCATGCATACTGTTCAAAGGCATGTCAGAAACATGGCCACTTCTGCGGAAATCCTTGTCTGATAGAGTGCATGTCTTTGTTGATGAGAACATTGCATGGATATGTCTCAAGTCAGGCTGGAAATGCTGCTTTGTTGGTTGATCTGTGATTCTCAATATTTCGGGGAGAGATGGGCACCTTAACCTTTGCCATTCTTGAAGCATTGAATATGCTTTGGCGAGTGTGAGCTTTGAAGAGGAAGTAGATCCCTTTTCTCATCATTAGAGACACCTTTGCACTTGTTTGAGCTGAAGAAGAGTTTTGAGTGAGCTTTAAAACTTTTAGATGTCGGAAGTGAAGTGTAGTTTAGTTTTCTGAGTTACGGAAGTGATGCCCGAGGCTCGAGACTTCTTCTTGAAGACGATTGGTGTCTCGGATATCTTGTTGTGAAATGGAGACTTGGAAGATACGGTCCTCATCAACTTTCTTTGAACTTTGAGAATTAAATTATCACAATAGGAAATTTTGCTCGAAAACTTTAGATGACCAAATCAGATATAGAGGTCAATTACCTCCATGGGAGGCTCGGATATTTGTCTCTCGAGACTTGTCGATCTGGAATCTTTCTTGTGATGAGGCCTTGATGCCTCCCTTCAGTTTCCATAGGTGCGGGGGATATAGCAACTCTATCCTGCACTTCTACTTACGAGTGAGCTTGTGGTGAAAGCATTGAGTAATTTAGAAGTTTTAGTCAACCCAATTGAGAATATTTATCATTGATTTTCATATATCTTCTATCTTGGAAAACTCGATGATCGATGTGAGAGCCTTGTTGGTTTACGGGTTTTCTTTGGCATTTACGCGCTTTCTTCCTCTTTCTGAGTTGGAACTGTTAGAAACATTCCTTGGTGGTTAAGTAAATTATGGTATAACTGAAAATGACAACTTGAAACGTTTGTCACTGTAGGGCAGAACAAGATTTCTTAGAGGTGGGGTTGGTGAGACTATAACACCGGTTGAACAATAAAATTGCACAAGATGGCAATCAAATGAAGTTCATTACAACAGGACTGAGATTTGATACAGACTATCCTTTCGAGATTTTGAGCAGAGTTGTTGAAATCAGGCTGGGCTGCCAACATCAGTGATAAACATGACTGCAGCAGTTGAATGTTTGAAATTCTTTGCAGAAAAATTCTTGGAGAATCAGAATTTGGATGAAATTTGATTTTGTGTGTGGGGCCCAGAGTGATAGATTGAATTTTGTGAGCATATCTTTCGTCTTTTGTTTTATTGTGAATATTCCATCATTGGGTTGCTTGACTTGCAATCCTAGAAAATAATTCATTTCTCCCATATGCTCTTCTAAACTTGCTTTTCATAAAGTTGCAAAGTCATTACAAAGTTGCTTGTCCATAGATCCAAAATGTGATGTCATCATTTACTTGAACTGAGTAGTTTCGTCGTGATATAAGGTAAATAAAGTTTTATCAACTTCACCTTTCTTGAAATCACTTTCGAGAAGGTATTTTGCCAAAGTGTCATACACTCTTGGAGCACCATTTCGATCCATACATGGCTTTACGTAATTTATAGACCGTTCTACTTTACAGGAAACTTGAAGCCAGTGGTTGCTCAGCATAAACTGTACGCAAGTTCATAGTTCAGAATGCACTTTTGACATCCATCGATAGGCTTTAAAATCTTTATGAGCTGCCATTAGAAAGAGATCTTATTGCATCGATCGGCAATGGTGCATATGACTCATCAAAATCTAAGCCTTGATGGGTGATCCCTTAGCGATAATCACTTTGTTTACGGTTATTTCACGATTCATTCATTTTGTTCTGAAAACCCATTTAGTTCCAATCACGAATGTTCATTCTACAAATGAACTGGATTTCGGGACTTGTTTCTCTCAAATTGATCAATTCTTGCATTCTTGAGATCGGTCTTAGTCTCTAATGCTTCTTCTATTTTTGATTCGACTATGGATGAGCATCCAAAGGAAATTAGCATTTTCGACTATTGCTTTCTGATCACTTTTATCCAATTAATTGGTCCAATCCACATCTTTTGGATGATCCTTGATCCATCTCATCATAGGCTTAGTGCTAGTGGGATCAATATCGAAATAATTTAAATATGAATCACTAAGTTTGATTTGATACTATTCGATATCCGAACATTTCACTCCTCGGAAGGCTTAATTAATGTCGACACTTCGATGTTTGAGCTATACGAACATGTCTTCCGGAAGATTGTTTCGAAGATAGCTTCATGATGAACATCTTGATTTCCATTACGGGATTTCATAGGAAATTCTTCATCATGTTTGTGAGTCGTCTTGTTGTTACTAAGCACTTCATGCTTTTCGTGAGTCATCTCTTTCCATAATGATGTTTTCTTCGAGATTCTTCTTGATCCCTCGACGATAGTTCTTTGAACCTTTCTGAGATTTCATCATTGGGGGTGTTTTCTTACTTCCTTCTTAGAATCTGACATGGTGATTCTTTAATTTCTTTGTTCTTTTATTTAGCAGAATTACGAGAACTTTCTTGATAGTGGAATAACCAGGAATACACCTTCTTTACGCCTTTTGGTTGAAATGTTCTGGATAATCTTTCCATTGTTAGACAAAACATTTACAACCAAATACTCTGGATATTTTGATAGAATTACCTGACCAAAGATTTCATAAGGAGTCTTACAATAAGCGGTGTTTGTTTATCAATATACATTACGAGTGTAGCAAAACATGTTCTGGCTTCAACCCATCATTCACTTATTTGGAGTCAATAAACTAGCATGATCCTTGCAGCTTCTTTAAGGGTTACATTTTCCTTTACGCAGCACCATTGGTATTCTTACGAGGAGAAATTTGATTACAACATCGAACTAATGTTCGAAAAACAATGAGTCAAAGTGACTTTATTCGGTGTGAGATACCCGATAATGAAACTATAAAAAGAAATTTTCCGCCCGAACAACTAAGGCTATACTTTGATTCATTGTCGTTGGTTTGCGATATTTTGCTTTGAATTTATAGTAAAACCTTCTACTTAAGCGGCTCGCTAAATAGATTATATTTTCAAATCCCTTAACATATATACGTGGTGATTGTTAATGTTCCCAATTTGGCGTGCGAATCGAGAGAAAGTTGTAATTCTCCTCAACCGTCGATATAAAGTCTGTGTTGCAAACTTTGTAATGTTGATTTGCTTTGTTTCTGTCATGCTTTCCGCATCCGCATCAAGCCATTTTGTGCTTTGAAATGCAGAGCATTACGCACCTGACGAGAAAAGCGGGGAATTGGGATTCTCATATCTTTGATGGAACGTCGGGATTAAAAGATCTTCCGATGGAATCCATTTTGAATAAATTTCTTTGAAATATTCTTTTTGTCACAGCAGGAACATAAGGAGAATTCTATTTGAATAGATATTATCATTAGTAAAATTATTTTTTCTTCCTTGGTATGTTCCTGGAATTGCTCCATATGGTGCTTTTCGGATACTGTCGAGGTTCCGGGTTGCCTTTCCTTGATTTCTTCTAGACACAGCATTCGGATTTCAGTGGCTTGATTCTTCCCTTTAATAATTTGCTGAAACGAATTCTAGCTTTTCGGCCGTCAGTTCTTGCTCCACATTTGTATTAAGGCAAGTGTTTCGATACCTTTATAGCCCGATACCCCGGAGCACTTGGGGGCTATCTGGATCTTTTCTCGTGACTTTGCTAGTCTCTGGTTGGTCGATTTCTTTCAGAAAAAAGTGACACTTGGGAGATTTACTTGACTCATATGATTACACCCTTTTGAAACATGTGGCTGTGAGGTATTTGCACACTTTTAGGTGTTGTGTTTCTTTTAGAAGGCATTCTTATCAGGTTTGTTTTTGACTGTTTTTCCACAAGGTTTATTCATAGCTGCCTTTCCTTTGTCAACAATCTTTGTCTTCTCCCCGATACTATAGATTGCATGGGAACCATCTTCTTTGATGCCTAATGTTCTTCTTTCCTTACTCTTTATTGAGGTAATAGAACAATCTATCATTATTGACCCAAAGTCCTTTCTCTTTCTGAAGGATCTCTTAAGTAGATTGTGCTTGATAATAGTGTGCACAACTTTGGCATAGATTGAAAGATAATTCTTTCTTCTTAGGTTCCTTGTTCTCGAAGAAGATGTATATTTCTTTCATAATTGACGTTTGCTTCTTTGTCTTGACACCCAGGTCTCGGATAATAAAGAGCTTTGAAAAGAAGTACATTTCGGCATCCTTTTCTCGGATACCTTAACAAATTGAAATTTTCATTTGTGAGAGAAATTCTTTTTTCTTCTTGAATTTTATTTCAGCTTCGGATCATTAGAAATTCTCTTTATAGATGTCAGAGTTCTTTTCACGAGATTTTTCTAGATCTTTTATTTCTTCTTCATCACTTTCATAAGTATAAAGAAGTATGTGTTTACCCTCGCCGGCCATGCAGGCAGTTTTCTGTGTTAGAGATGTGGACTGGTCGATTTAAGCAACTCACACATTTCATTCTTCTTGAGGTAGTGGATTATATCTGAAGTAACTCCATAGTCGGTGATGGTAAAGTTAGTCATCACGAACCGTCTTAAGTCTGTCTCAATGTAGAGCATCGGTTGAATTTGGATTTTCTTTCTTTCTTGATTAACAAAGCTTTACGGCTTCTTAGAATTCTTATCTTCTTGTCACTGTCCTTACTTTGTTGGCCAGGACAATCCTTCTTGAAGTGGCGAGTTTACGACAATAGAAGCGAGATAATTTCAATTTACTTCTCGTTACATGATGCTTTACGGTGGCATTACGTGAGCTTTGCATATTTTTGTCTGGTGATAATTTGAACTAGATGCTTTTTGACTTCTCTTTGGCACCTTCTCTCAATTTCTCAGTCTGACATATTTGCTCATTTTGCTTCTTGCAGCAGAGCATCCTCAGTCTCTTCGCCCTTTTCTTCTTTTAGGGGAAGTTCCTTGAGCAACTTTAGAGCAACGATACGCAACTTTGGGTTGTTTTATTTGACTCTTTTTTGTTGTCTTTCCATAATCTACCGTATAAGATGTTAGAAAGAGTTCCTTTGGAGTGATATTTGGCATTCGCTTGGTTAAATAAAAATAAAGAATTTGGTATGCTCCCGGTTTGTGAGTTAAGGCACTTACGACAATGATAGTCTTAATCTTTTGAAATTGAGATATCTGTTCTTTCCCCAAGTCTTTATTATCACTCATGAGTAATGAAATCAATCAGTGGCATCTAAAATCAGGAGTTTGATGGGTCCTTGTTTCGAAATTTTGAAATTTTGAAATTTCAATTTGAGAACTTTCGAACTTTGTTTTCTTTGGTTTTCTGAGTTCCGGCAGAGCAGTTTTCTTTGTCGAGTTGCTTAGAGTGACTTTTCGCCGATTTTAGCACCCGCGGTTTACCTTTGTATGTGCTTGGTATCGTCTGATGATGATATTACGAGCCCCGACCATCAGGGCGATTTCTCTTGGCATCTTCCGATGTCTGAAATTTCTCTGGGCTTTGATTTAAGTAAATAACCCATTTGTTACGGCCAAATCTCCACTTGTTGGTAGCATGTCGGTTTACGTGAAGATCCTTAAAGAAATTGATCTACGTGTCTACCTGTTAAAACCTCCATGACTTGTTTGAGTTGTTGAATGACTATTGGGCCATTCTTTTATCACTTGATCATATTAAGTCACTTATGGGCTTCAAGGTGGAGCATCATGTTATTTTCCATTTCTCGTAATTCTACGGTTTTGAAGCAGATTGCATCACTTTCGAACATTCCTGCACATAACCACTGGAATTAAATAGTCCTCGAAAAGTGGACAAAGTTCCTTCACCTATCTGCGAATCTAGGTGATTCGATGCTGAAAGGTAGTGAACATCTTTCTGATACCACTTGTTGGTCCCAGATAGCGGCAAAGTAAAAAGACTAAGGGGGTGGGTGAATAGTACTTTAAAACTTTCTTGTCGATAAACACAATTTCTCGAGATATCACGGTGAGGAATATACGATACTTGCGACTCGGCCGGGCGGAAGGAGCTTAAAGATAGATAAATTAAAACTCCTTAAGAGTGTGTGTGTATTTGTGATACTTGTTGGTCGAGATAATAGCAAAGTAAAATGCATCTGAGAAAAAGTAAATAACACAGCAAGTATAGTGAGTATGCAGGTAGTAATCCTCCAGCTAATCACTTCGGTCTTCCGAAGACCTAGAATTCACTAAATAGATAATTGAGTTCTCCTTACAAAATTATTCTAAAATTCCTTTAAGCAGATAGTTCCAACCAAATATTTCCCCACGGTGTTCACAGCTTTTCTAAACTGAAGTACTTCACAATACTAGAAACGCTTTTTAGGTTATTCTAACTTCCCAAGCTAAGTACTTCCTATACTCAATAACCGTGGAGTTATGCCTAGTTTCCCCAATCCAAGTACTTCTATATAAGAGTATGGAGTTATTCCTGATTTTTCAAACTAGTACTTCTGTACTCATACTTGATTATGGTGTTAGTTCAGTTTGAGTTATGGAATGAGCTTCTTTAATAACTTATTAGGTTATTCGAGGATAGCTCTGTGAATCAATATCGTAATACACTTTTTCAATGTATGGGTATCTTGTTCTTTTCTTGACCAGTCTTAGATAGGTGTTCGAGGGTGAATCTCGAGATACTTGATCTTTGGTTTCAACTCTTTCACAGAATAGCTAAACATTTTAGGATCGGGACACTTAGAACTTCTTTGTTATAAGATCAAAAGCTTTGGTCATGACTTTGAGGATAAGTAATTTGCTTTGAGAGGTAAGATGTTCGACAAGTTACGTATTGTTTTGATGTCGTGTCTTCTCAGCGATCTAAGTGTTGATATTTATAGATGTAGTTGAGTGCCGTTTGAATAGTATCCGTTAGGCTCAAATTCAAACTATTGATATATAATATTATAATCTTATGTGATTTTGTCTTCTTCTTGAGCGCCTTGCTTTATTCGGACATCTTTGTCGGGTACATTAGATACCATTGTACTATACTTTTGTCTGTAGTGTCAAGCAGAGAACTATACTTTATCAGAAACTAGTATTATCGATTCTTTGCGTCCTTATCTTCAATCTGAGATACCACTTTTATTAAAACAACTTTGTTTTGCAATATATATATTGTTTGAAGGGTGGTTAAAGCTCGAGTGCTCTAAGAATGAATGTCTGTGGACACTCCTTGTTTTGAATGAACCTTCGTTTCTCGAGGATATCTCTTGTGACCACGATTTGTTTGAAACTATTTGTGTCTTCAAGATGTCTGGCAAATATCGGCCCATTTGATAATCTTGTGCAGTTTCTTCAATCTTGATATTAGTTGAGCTTGTTCTTCTTGGATGTCTTCTTCTTGGTCTTCTCTTCATAAAATAAAATTACATTTGAGACCTAACTTCCTATACAGATTAATGAACTATCATGTACTTGATGGGTTTCCTCTTCTGATGTTCAAGAGTAGACGAGAGTACTAATCACGCTACGAGGACTGAATGAAGTCATCATTAGCGTCAAAAGTCTAAGCGGATATTTCTAACAAAATGTCTAACAAATTTCTAACAAATTTCTCAACATCTTTAGAGTGTTCTGCACAAAACAGGAAATGGGATAAGGTTCTCATGTCAACAATGGGACATCTGGACAGAATCTTCGATGGAATCCATTTTGAATGAATTTCTTGGAACATTCTTTGTCTACTTGGTTATGAGGAGAATTTTAGTTAAATGATTAGTATCATTTATTTAATAAGAACTATTTTTCTTCCTTGGTGTATTCCTTGGTGCTCATTTGTTGCTGAGATACCTTCGAGGTTACGATACACTTCTCGATAAATTTAGCTTCTAGCGATTTCTTCTAGCCATTCAAGATTTTGAGTGGCTTGATTCATGCTACCACTTGATAATTGTTGTGAGCAATTCTAGCCTTTAACCATCGTTCTTGCTCTTGTTGGTACTCACGAGCAAGTTGTTTCAAATAGCTTTATAGTAATACCATTCAAGGACACAGTATTTATCACGAGATCTTTCTCGGTGACTTTGCTAGTCTCTGGATAATCTATTTTCTTTCGAGCGTGGCGTAGGAGAATTTATCGTCTTGCAATTTTCCTTTCGAGAGGCAGCATGGTGATTGCACTTTTAGGTGTTATGTTCTTTTGGAGACATTCCCATGAGTTTTCTTGGGACTGTTTTTCCCACAAGGCTTGATCGCATTGCCTTTCCTTTAGCGACAACCTTATTTCGGCCGATCACATAGATTGTTTGGGAAACACATGCTTTGACGACAAATGTTCGTCTTTCATTACTCTTATTAGTGGTAGGGGCTAATGCGTGTGTGTGTCGACCAGTCCTCTCTTTGAAAGTTTTCTTAAATAAGATTGTACTTGATAAGAGTGTCACTAAGCTTTGGCATAAGATTGAAAAGATAGTTCTTTCTTTGAGTTCCTCATTCTCAGAAAGAGATCTTCACATTTCTTTTGAAGATTGGCCGATGCTTCTTTATGTGACTTTTAGGTCTGGAATATAGAAGCTTTGAAATCACCCGATTTCGACATCCTTTTCTCGGATATCTTGGTAATTTGAATTTTCCTTTCAAGAAGATTCTTTTTCTTCTTCAAGATTTCTGCTGCTTCAGACCAAGTGAAACTCTCTCTTCGTGAGATCAAGCTCTACTCTGAGATGTTCCGGATCTTTGATTCCTTCCTCATCACTTTCATATGTATAACCAAAGTGTGTTACCTCGTCAACCATTAGGCAAGGTTCAATGTTGGAATATGGAAAGATTTCTTGACCACTCCACACTTCTTTCTTCTTTTGACCAAAATCGATTATATAAGCGAAAGCAGCAGCACATTTACGGAGAAAGGCGGGTGTGGAATCATCTGAGTCTCATCCTTAGAATGGGACTTCGATGTCACAGAAGGCATCGATTAGAGTTAAATTTTTTCCGTTCTTGATGAGCATTGTTGTCCACGGACATATGTCCCGTCCAGATTGAGAAGCGTAGTAGGCGTGTCGCAAAAGCGCGCTCAAAGTGAATAACCTATTCATTGCTATCCGACCTTGAATGGTAAATATCAAAGAAACGTCCACGGGTCGCTAGTATTTACAAGTCAACATACCATTTCATTAGATCCACGACCAAGCTAATGGATGACTTTAAACGATATTAAGGTCACATGGACCTTCAAGTACCTAGTATGGAGTCTAGATTAAGCGAATGAGACGAGAGAATCTGAACGCCTATCCGATAAAGATAAGCGATATAACGCAACAATGAGGTACTTCTGGAACTCTGGAAGTACGGACACCTTGGTTGCCTAGGCAGATCGACCAAGCATACGATCACGTCGAGGAACTACACGCGGACCCGACATGAGAACAGTGCCTACCGAGAGAAAGGTCAATACACATAGAACGCATTTGATTGGTATTGGATTCTTTGTTAAACAATAGGCCGTAAGTGAAGAGTAGCGTTAATTGTCGAATAAAAGGCATCTGTTGGCGTCATCTTGTGAGCAATCTCGAATCGATAACCTCAAGTATAGCATAAGGTCGAAGACCTTAGGTAAGTGATCGAGTCATAATCCCTCACTTAACTGTACATTAGGAGAACACATTTCCTATAGCAGGTGAAAGTCTGCAGGATTGACATAAGCAATCCGAAGACCTTGATCTAACCCTCCCCACTACAAAGGAAGTGCTGAAAGAAAAGCGATGGAAAGGCGGTTTTATCATAAGCACAGCAACAATCGCTAAAGGGTAGCGATGGATTTAATTAAATGCGCTACCATTAGCGACGGATAAAATTATCGGTAAGCTACTTTGACCAAACCATAAAGGAAAAAATAAATAAAATTTTTTAGCGACGGATAGATCTATCCGTCGCTATATACTTGAGAAAATAAAAAAAGTAAAAAAAGTTGGCCACCACCTCTCCTCCATTTCTCTCTCCTCCTCCTCCACCAGCCTCCACCACCACCGCTGTCACTCCTACCACCACGCGCACCACCACCCCTTTGCCACCACCACCATCTCCACCACCGTCTCTCCACCACCTCTTTTCCTCCTCCTACACCGCACCACCAGCACGCACCACAAATCCTCCTCCACGCCACCGCACCTTTCTCCTCCCCACCTTTGCCTACCACGCACCACCACTGCGCCACCACCCTTTCCCCACACCCCACCACCACACTTCCCTGCCCTGCCACCACCACCATCCGCCTCTCACCACCCTGCAGTCTCTCACGCCTGCCTCCAGGATCTCTTGCCACGCCCCATCCATAGGATCTCCACCGTCCGCCTCCGGATCTTAGAGTTATCTTTTTACCTATTTTAGGTATTTTAGGTATTTTATTTTGGCACATTTAAGGTATTTTAGGTATTTATCTTTTATCTTTTTGTACATTTTTGGTATTTTATTTTGTATTGTATTATTGTATAATTAATTTATTATTGTCATTGTCTATTTCGATTTATTGTATAATCGTATTGAATATTGTAGTTTCGATTTGAATATCAACGAATTATTATCCGATTTGAATATTGTAGTTTGATAAATCAAAAATCTAAGTATCTGAATCTGAAATTGAATCACAATTATCCGTGCTCTGAATATTAAAATTGAATCACAGTTTATTTTAAAAAAATAGCAATGTAACGACGGATGAATACATCCCGTCATACGTGGCGACGGATAGAATCTATCCACGTTACTATGGCGACGGATAGATTACATCGTCATGATATCAATTTAAAAAAAATAAAAAAGTCGAAAATCATAATCACGTCGTCCAGTGCATTAGCGGGTGGACGGACTCATATCATACGGCTCGATTAGAGCGTGAATTTCATCGTCGCCCGGTAGGGCTGAGATCATTAATCTATGTGGATCTATCCATCGCTTCTGGACCGATTTAATAATCCCACTTACTCCTTCGGTACTCATACTCGGTTGATGCTGCGCCAGGGCTTGGTAGGGCGGGTCTTAGACAGGTTACTTGTAATAGTTTAGTTAATTGGTGGTGATGTTTTACCCCCTCAACATTTTGGCGTATGTGAAACTTTACAAAAAGTTTTAGTGTTTGAGATTTGAGTTGATGGCAAGAACAAGGCAGACGGTAGCGGACTAATGCTGGGGTGTAGAATCCCTGCATACGAGGATGTCCATACACCCGTGGGCGAAAAACGCTGTATGGTACGGAGGCTTATTTGGAAGGGAAGATGCTCAAAGCGATATGCTGCAACGGTATCCTCGAGATGAAAGGGAGAGCGCTCATACCGAAGTCAGTGTCCCTGAGAATGCTGTACTGTGAAGCCATGGAGAAGAATCGTCTGGCTTCTCGACCCGAAGCTCAGAGCTGCTGCGGTGACGATTCACTATACCGATGGTCGCACTTTATCCACACCCTAGTGATCTTTCGGACTAAAGCGGACTTCGATTGATGGGTACTCACAGTCATCGAATTCACAGGGTACAGCAATACTCATCACCGACCGCCTTGATGGTTACTCCTCCTCGGCCGAACTGCATTATCAGAAAACGAACGTCCGATCCAGAGGTTGAGGAATCCAGCCACCTCAAAGGGATTTGCGAAACTATGCAATTTGTGAAGCCGCCTCGGCTTCAGCGAAGTGAAGGAAGCCCAAGCGGAAGGAGAGTATCAAGAAGGGATAATAGGCATCGAGTTCGCGACAAGCACCCGGAAGCGAAGATCAAATGGCGAGAAAGCTTCCGGTGGTCCGTAGAAGAACTTTCAGCGGATACTTAGGCTGTTACTTTGGGGCGGAGAGATCTCATATTGCTTGTGAAATCTACCTCGGCAGAGAAGGCTTTGGGGCCAGTTTGCTGAATCTGGACGCACAGTAAAAGACCATGGCGGATAACCGCAGATGCGCGCAATCCAGCATGCGATGACATCATGAGAAAAGAGAAATAAACTGGATCAAATGATGAAACATGGAATACTATTATGGGGATACTTGTCGTTGGTCACCCCGGCCAGTCTGACAACAAGATGGATTCAAAGGGATGAGGCAATACAAAGCTCTACGTTCTCATCCACTCTCTTGAACCTTTTTCAATGGATTGGTACACACTTTTGAACAAGTCGATAAATCATCCTCAGACCTTTCTTCCAAGTTCTTAGCACGATTTGGAAAGCGAAATGGGAGAAGCGTGCCGTGGAAACCTTTTGGAAGAAGTTATCTGGCCGAGGCGAGAGGATCCCAGGACCTAAGATCGATTCTGGAAGTTCTTGGTTGAGCCTGATGTGAGAGCGAATTAGTCCACTGTGCTAATACTTTCAACTCGAGCTCCACATAAAACTATAAAAGTCGGTGAGGTGAAAAGCATTTGATGTATACAGCAGAAGAAGTGATGCGGAGAGAGAATGCAGAAAGATATTTCGATGGTGGTTCCAAGAAAGGAAAGAGATCCGGTGAGCGAGAGCAACTCCGAGGAAGTTTATTTCGAAGAAGGATCACGAGAGATAAAAGGGTTCCACAGTGAGAGAAATCGCCCGAGGATATCACGGATTATAAAATCTCCCAGCAGAATAGAATCAAACATCTGCGCTCGAAAAAACGGATGTCCAATCAGCCCGAAGCCTCTCCTGACAACCGGAAGAACTAAAATGCAAGGGTACACAAGTTCCACAAATCTTTGCAGTCCTGAGGCGTGTTGTATCAGTAAGCAGAGGTTTAACACAGTAAGAGAAGCCCGAAGCTAAGGAGCACCTTCTATCTTGGGATAGATATCGGGCGCTCGATAGAAACGAAGTGAAGGAGGGAAAATCTCTGAATACCACCCACCGCTATCTCTTGCCACCTCAACCTACCACTATCCGCCTCACATGGATGGACATCCGTCTGAATCTGTGATGACATTGATATAGAACCCTCTAGTACAGATAGTCAACTTCTCCTTCAGCAGGCGGACCATCTGGAGGTGA